>BGPR01000561.1:112532-150101 GCA_013235015.1 Araneus ventricosus | reverse complement strand
CCAAATGTCGATAGTATCGACTAAAGAAGTTGCAGAACTCCGCAGAGGAGAGAATACTGACTGTAAAATTGTCTCTGGAATGAGAAAGCCTTGATCGATTGCCACCTCTTTTTTTAAACTTTAGTTACGTTTTCGTCTCAGTCAAATTAAAGGTTTTTTTTCTCGATAGTTAGAATTTTTCTGTCAAGTTCGTGTATAAAAGAAAATTGGAAAGTGTAAAATGCTCTTCAAAGATTTTCAACGGATAAATTAGGAACTTTTAAAATGGCATGGAAGAATTTTTCTAGAACTTGAGAAGATGTGATGCTGTTAAGAAGAAGTGAATTTATTTTTTTAACCATTTTTATACAAGGGTTCAAAGCAAACTATAATAAAAGTCCGAGAAGTTTTCTGTTTCAAACTAACATGTAAGCTTTACAAACATAGCAAGTAAAAATATTTATATTGTATATCTCTCCCTTTGAATTTAGAATATCTACTCTATTTATGCTTCATGTCCAGACTAAATGCATCTAAAGTTAATGACTCATATCAAGAGGAACTCGCATGATCATATGTGAAAATGTAACAGAGTCGATAGCTAATTATTCTTACTATTACATCCAAGATTTCTATCAATATGGTGCACGCGCACTGTTAACATCTGCTTTGGAGAGCTTTCCTCAGCAGTCACTCTATGACTAAAAGTTAGCCCTATCCTTTCGACAGGCACAGGAACCAGTTTCCTTTAGTTGCTAAGCGCAGAGTTGAACGGTTAATTTCACGCCTATTGCAAGTCAGCATGAACACACCAAATGCCTGTCCTCCCACACCTCTAGATATTGCAATTGGACTACATTGCCAAGCACTACCTTAAAATTGTCAATTCACAGGTATGCCTACAGGTAAAATATTTCGACGCCTGGATAACTTGAAACGGCGAATATGATATTTTTGCGAGATGTAAGTCTATACATATATAGAGCCATGATGGTGAACTGAATTTAATTAACTTACAGAAAACTCAAGAAGTCGCATTTACTAATGCAAAAGAAATTTATAACTAAACATGTGAGGTTTCGTCAGTTCCCTATTAGTACAAGATATTGTACGATATATCTACATGTTGCCACAATATTCTGAATACCGCACAATATCGTAAAGATATTGTATGAATATTGCAGGGCATCTTGTGCTAATAGGGTATAAGCTCTTATTTTGAAGACCATTAGCCCGGTCATATGTGCAATGTAAAGATTAATACATTCTTATTTCTATTGTTCAAAATGTATAACGAAGTAAAAAAGGAAAACAGAATATTAAATAACAAATATTTCTTCAAAATCAATGCGAATGACATTTATAGGCACTTTAAGAAACGGAATGATTGAGAAATATCTCAAAGAATTACATTCACTCGATAAGAAACAAAATAAAACATTAATTATTTCTTCAAAACAAAAGCGAATGATATTTCCATGCATTTTAAGAACATAAATGCGATTAATAAATATCGCAGAACAAGGGCTTCACTCGATTATTTGAAGGCAGCTGTTAGATTGCAAAAATTGCATCTACATCTTTTTTCGGTTTTGTCAGCATTTTTAATTATTTAAGTCTTCGCTACCAAAGTTTCTTTCATTTCTTGTGGCATCTTTGAGAATTTTTGAATTTCAAACTATAATTTTTAGCCGTTTCATTAAATATCTAAATTTTTCTTAATTATTTACTTTGTATTCGATTTAAATATTATTTGTCTTAACTTTTGTCGTTGTTTCCATTAAGGTTTCAACTTTATTAATTTTTAAATCAAAATTTTTCAACGGGATTATTTCCTCGCCATCTTGTTGCGGATGAATTTAGATGTTATCAGGTTTTGACGTATCTGGCTGGAGGCTTTTTTCCGTTATGCAAGTAAGATTCCTTTGACTTTGGTTTGAATTTTCTGAAGGGATAACACGCATCCTGGAGGTTTCGAGACCGTTGGGATTATTTCCTTCGGTTCTCGGCCTCTCAGCCATGCAAGCAGTAGAATAAATCTGATTGTAAAGAAATCTACAAAAGATCTAAAACGTTGAATTTAATAAGAAATCAACAGGCTGCTTATGTTTGAACTGACCTTCCTTTGTCTAGGACTATTTGAGTTCATGCTGGACTGAAGCTTTTTTTCTTGCGTTTGGAATGGCTATTTTTTATATTACATATATCTACTCTTCTAAAGAAGTTTGAAAAATAGCAAAATAACTGTGGTAGAAAGTGCTCTTCATATTGCGAACAGCAGTAATGACTTACAAAAAATTAAGTAGTGATGGATTCCTGTTTTGTGCGAATGTCACCATCTGCAACAATTCTGTTGTTTGTGAACGAGAGATGCCACTTGTGAAACAAAAAATGTGAGCAAGAAAGATTTCCCAAGTCGACTACAAATCGGGGAATACTAAATTTTCCCATGTTAATATTGACCGCAAGAGATGTTGCAAAACCAAGAAATGCCTTGCTTAAACTGACTTAAATCCGTTTTGTGGTACGAAACATAATGTGCGAAAGTCCAAATCAATGAAAGGTACATTTTTCAGTGCTTATAAAGGTTATTCATTGTGAGACTACTTATCTCTCATTCAATATATTCGAATTTCAAAATGGCCGTTATGAGGGTGTACCTTTTTTGCATTTACTAATTTGGTAAAGAATAGATATCTGTTTTTCATATACTATCTGTTTTATCATTGTGTGATTTCATAAATTATGTTGTGTGCATCAACAGTAAAATTTACTAATTTTATATTCTTATCTTAAAAGTGTTGGCAGTTTAATATCCATAAAATTGTTAATAAAAAATTATTTTAAATTTCTAAAACTTGGTTTTTCTTTAATTGTTTTAACACAATGTACTACGCCTTCCAAATGATTTAAATTAGTGGCTAGGATTTTCAGGTCTGCAAAGGTAGGTGAATTTTTTGAGTATAGCTAGAATTGCATATTATTGTGTGATATATATTTCAGTACCAAGAATTGATTAAATAATTGATATCTATATATAATAAACTAAAATTTATCATTGAGCATCTACTTTTCTTTAACGTTTTATAAAAATCCTAGCTACCCCATCCAATAGCAGCAGATGTAAAGAATAGTTGTAAACAAGCGTTTAATCTTACCAAAGATTTTAAAGAATGTTTAAAGCAATTTTTTAAACAATAATTTATTTAAATTGATAATTCCTTTCAAAGTGGGACAAACAGCGCCATACTTTCCTCAACTAATTTTACAGTAAATAAATAATACGACCTACTCATTTGGATAAGCTGGCTTTCTGAAAAACGTTCGGGAGAGAAAGCATGAATCAAACCAATCCTTATAATTAAAAACCCCTGGAATATTAAACTATCTCTGCATTCCAGATTTATTTTTTCCGAATTATCTCGTTGAAGAGAGCTCCGTCTGATAGCAGAAATTTTCATTTCCCGTTTATGGCTCCATTTTATCTTCCCTCCACCAGTTTGTACGAAAACTTTTTGATGTCCGAAGCATTTTACGCCACTACTTGGCAGTGAATTTCAATTAGGAACCATTCAGGTTGCCGAATTCGTGCGACATTTCAAAACAGCACGTAGAATTTAATTAAATCGATTGCTTCCTTCCACCTCAATAAAGACATCCTAAATGTGATTTTCGAAATGTCATTACGGGAAGATCCAAGCAGAATATTGAAGAAGTTTGAATACAGCGAGGCCAGTTATCCTTAACAAGTTTTAAATGGCTAGGGACTATTTTGGATTTGAAAGAATTGAACCCGCATTTCTTCTATTTTCTGAAAATCGAGATTAAAATTTGCAATATTTTTTTAGTGATAAGTAATTCGCTGTAATCTTAAAAAATTTTTTAAAAAATATTTAAAAAAAAGAGTTATACATTTCAGATCTTATAAAGAGTTAACACTTTATTAAGTTAACAATTTATTTTTGGTAAGACATTATTCTTCGGAAACAATCAGAATAATTTGATTGTCATAATATTTTATAAATTAAAGATTTTGTAAAAAATTAATTATATTCAAGAAGTAATCAGCATATATATATATATATATATATATGAAGATATTATTTGAAAAAATTTAGTTGTATTCAAGAAAGAATCAACAATTATGTCTAAATGTGTCTAAGATTTTAAGTTGAAACTGCATTACATTTAAAAAAGAGTTGAAAACTAAAGTAAAAATCAGTCATGTGTTCACAGAATATATATATATATATATATTCTTAATTCTTAATGCGGCATTATTGCATACATTCGAGCACAAAAATCTGCATGCATATGCATATGATTTCCTTAACGTTAAACGTCGCCTGAATTTTTTGGTAAAGAAAAACAAATATTTCAGAGCTTATGAACATTTATTCTGCATTCAGTATTAACATCTCTCGTATTATTGAGCTCTGAATGGTATGTTTTTCTTAAAATTTTATTGAGCCCACAATTTAAAAACACAGAAATTCCGTATTTGAGAAAGTAAAGATGCAGAATTCCTATTCTGTCGGGATCTCAGTTACCCTTGAATGTAATTAAGGAATTTATATTCCATATATTATTTTTTTACACTGAATTAAATCGTTTTGTAGAAGCAATACAATCTTACTGTGATAGAGTCTCTTCTTTGAAATGAAATAATTCGAAACTATTTACAGATAAAAAAAAACACTAAGGTTACACTCCTAAGTAATATTTTTTTAAAATAATGAGATTAAAGAAAAAAGTAATAACAAATGAAATCCCGGAATCAGCTTATATTCAATGTATGCTGAATAAGTGTATAACAACTACACTGTTCTATAAATTTTAATCAATTTTATTCTGATTGCACAGATGAAGTTTTACCTTTGATTAAATACTCATACGATTATTGTACCAGTAAGCGATTAAGATTTCATTCTGCCAGTTAAACTAATCTGTCCCTATTCTAATCATTTAGCTCAATGTGTTACTCCTTTGTCATTATTTTGGGTAGTTTAAACTCTCCATATCTTCCTCCCTTTATTCATTCCCTTGAACATAGATAAACTGGACCTTTAATAATCTCTTTCTTGGTCACAAACATCTTTTAACGAGTAATCTGCAACTATGATTCATTTCTGCTCTTTCTAGACTGTTTGGTTGTTAAGCATCCCGCGTGTATGCTCAGCTTGCTTGTTTGTGCTTTGTGAGATTCATTTTGAGACGACTATCTTTTTAAGTTCATGCAAGTTATGACATTAGTAATGACATTAAGTTCTTGCCATTCTCTCTCTCTAAAGGTAAAATGACGTGATTAAATGTGAAAGTGTTTCTGATGAAGAATTGTGCACCATTCATAATTCAAACCAAAGAAAGAAAAATATTCAGATAATGAAGAAATGCAGACTTCTAACAGCTCAGATAAATTTTATCACGCAAGCTACACACATTTAAGAACCGGAAAAATCATTTTCCTGTAAAGTGGAACCATCGCGGTCGAGAACATGATGACAAAACTTCCTGGGTAAAACTTCCTCAAGTTTATGAAAATATTATTGAATATTGATTACTTTTATAATGAATGACACAATAACTAAACATTTAGTGAAATGTTCTAATGAGCATTTGGAAAGTCTTTTAAGGGAAAACCTTGCAAATATAAGGATTTTGAAGTATAACTATGTTGAATGTGAATCCCATTAATGGGTTGATTTACTTTTGCTAACTTCACAAAGAACAATATACCCCCCTTTTCTTTTTTGTTTGGAATATTAAAATATTCTTAATTTGGTTTAGTGTACTGAATAATTATAAATTAAGGCGTTCAATTTATTTTGTACTCTAGCTTTTTTATTAGTGATTTCTAAATGGAGTGTATCACAATACGCGCCCACTTATGGACGTCTGATTCACCCGCATTTACTAACTCCACGCATGGTTGAGGAAAATAGTAGATACCTTAACTTCTAATTACTTAAAAAATGAGAAAGCATTTTCTGGTTTCTTCTCCAAAATATCATTTCTAATATGTATTTGAGTTTTCCTCTACCTCGTAATGTGAAGTTTATAGATTTATCCAAAACATCATTTCAGATAGCATCACTGTAGCAGAAAATATAAGTGCATAGAACCTTATAAAACAAGACAATTAGTAGATATTCAAATAAACTATATATAAAAATTCTAAGAAATAATTTTTTTGAAATAGCTGTAGGAAATAGAGCATTATACAAATACAAAGAGCTAATTTAACTTGAAAAGATAGTGTCGCAAGAAGCTACTGAAGAAATTTGAGATCATTTATGGAGCACGATGTTTAAATATATCTTTCTCTCAAACATAAATAAACAACACAGAGTTTTCCTGAACAGGCTTAGAGTAAATAAATATCACAACCATTCTCATTTGTATAATCTCTCCTCCAAAAACATGTTCCCGGAAAGCAGGAAGCAAATAAAAATATCCTAATAATAATTGCAGTCCCTCCGAAGATTAAATTCTCTCCCTTTTCCTGATTTATTTTTCCGAATTATCTTATTGGGGAGAGCTCCGTCTGATAGCAGAAATTTTCATTTCCCGTTTATGGCTCCATTTTATCGTCGCTCCACCAGTTTGGGCGAAAACTTTTTGATGTCCGGTGCATTTTACGCTAGGACTTTGCCGCGAATTTCAATTAGAAACCATTCAGGTTGCCGAATTCGTGCGACATTTCAAAACAGCATGTCGAATTTAATTAAATCGATTGCTTCCTTCCACCTCAATAAAGACTTTCTGAATGTGATTCTAAAATATCATTAGAGAACGTCCAAAGCGATGGGTAGGGAAGCTTTGAAAACTACGAAGTAAATCGGGCTATATTATCTAAAATTGGCTAGAAGCTATTTTCGAAATCATTTCATAAAGAAGAGAAATTTAAATAGCAAATAAAATTACCTTTTTAATTTTCCAGATTTTTTTAAAAAAATGTTTTTGGCAATATAAGATTCATTAACTTCTAAAAAGAAATTCAAAGAATATATTCGTTATATTCTAAAGCGAAATAATGTTTTCTTTTCAGGAATTCTAATATATGAAATTCAGGTTTATTATAAAGCTGTGAAGAATAGAATTGTTGTATTACTTGAAAAATTTATATTTCACTCTGTTAGGTTGGTTATTGTTCCAAACGATTGTAAAGTGTTTCATGCAGCTAAAAATTCCCAGCACTTATATTTTCAGTAAGAATCTTGTTTGAATTCGTTTATTGTTTTTCACGTTTAGTGAAAGAGCATGTGTAGCACATACCTGAAAGCACTGAATGAAGAATGAACTTCCGAAGATTGTAATCTGTGTTTAACTTTCCAACGGGCACGCCCTCTACACCAAAATGAAAGGTCACACGTATTTCCTAGATAAACTATTGCAAAATAAGAGTTTTTAAAAGGGTATTTATTAAAATTAGGTTGTAATTGGGTGTAGGTTATTAAGTGCAATTATTTTAAACATATCTCATTCAATATTTAAACTTGACAATAGTTCCACTTGTAATTTACGATTTACTTCAGTTTTGCTATAACTTTTACAATTTGGCAATCGGAAGAGACATAGCCAATGAATAAAAATTGCACGTTTAAAAAGGTTAAACTGGTATCTTGTTTCGAAAGGAGGCTTAAACCGTTTGCTAACTTAATATATTATTTGTCATTTTCTTTCATATAGTTTTTGGGTTTTTTCCCGTTTGTCTGGAGATCTCATAGGCAGTTTGCGTGACTTTGAATTTAAAAGCTGTCCGTGAATTTGTTTTTTGTTGCTGTTAACTTTCCAGTAGTACTTTATACTATCATGAAATGGCGCGCTTATTTCCTAGGTTCTCTATTGTAAAATATCAGTTATTTAGAGGGTAATTAGTAAAATTAGATTGTAATTGGTTAAAGGTCAATAAGTACGATTATTTTAAACAATATGTATTTAAAAAGGAATGGAAACAATGGAAATATAAACACAAAAGCAATAGTTTTTACCACTCGAATTTCTCGTATACTTACACAATATGGCTAACTTTGCATTTCATAATTTAGTAAGTATGTATTTTGTATGACCAATTTGGTGAAAAATTTGGTACATATCTATAATTTTAGTGGCAAGACCATATACCATTTATATGGGAAGCTGCACTTTTGAGTCATTATGATCACATACACACGAATAGACAGACCGGACCTTCAACCCATCTGCGGATTTGGTCCAAAATTTGAAACAGGTCTAAAATTCTTGTGTTACATCATATGCCAAATTTTATTCATCTCGGCAGGTGAATTTTTGAATTATCGTTTTAACATGCAAGCGAAAAGACAGACAAACAAACTTCTCGAAAGCGAATTTTGACCAAAATGTGACAGAATTTTACGATTTCGGTGCAAGCCTGGATACTAAATTTCATCTGTCGAACTCTTGGAGCTCTTGAGCTATCATGTTCACAGACAGGCAGACACAATTTCCAAAATAGCTTTTTCGGACTTAGGAAGATCTGAAATATATATGTAAAATATCCTGGTAGAAATCTGTGATAATTAAATTTTTCTTCGTTGTATAATTCGTAAAAGAGAAAGCAAGAAAGAGCAATTACGTTCACATCAGTATTTTACCTTAAATTGACGGAAATGGAGAAATATAATAAACGAGCTGGAAATACAGACCATCAAATAAATTTAAAAGTGATAAAATTGTAGTAACTATATTGATTGATAATTTCTTCTGATTTAAACTAATTTACTTTTCGGACTACAGCAAAAACGCAGGTAAAGTAGGTAGAAGGACAAGATGTATGAAGATTAAAAAATATGCTTTCTTAAAAACTGAAATAAAAACAACTGTTTTACTAGTACTAATTTTAAAAAATAAGTTAATCTTTCTAGGATACGAGTGCATTGTATCATTTGAAGTTAACGAAGAAATCAATTATTACCTTGACTTCAAATTGTTTTCATATATTATTGTCTTAAACTTAGGTAAACAACTCAAAATTATACTAAGTTTATTTAATGCCATGATGTGTTTGTTATATTTGGATAATCTCCCCACCAAAAAGCATTTTTTGTGCTAAAAAAGTAGACAAAAAATATAACCATATAGTTAAAAATAATTCTCGAAAATTAAATTTTCTACATTTTCATGCTAACTGTTATCAATTATTCAAACATAGAGAGCGCCACCCGAAACTATAATTTATAGTTTATAGATCTGTTTTATATTCACTCAATCAGTTTCTTCGACGCCTTTTGATCACCAATGCATCTGGCGCTCTGAGTTTGGCGATAATTTGAATTAGAAACCGTCACGTTGCCGAATTCATGTGACATTTCAAAACCTATACAGAAACTAATTAAATTGATTGCTTGCTTCCACTTCATTAAATACTTTCTGAACGGGAGTTCTGGCATGTCATTATAGGAAGACAAAAGAAGTTGGTCTGGGAAGTTTCGAAAGAATGGCGCAAACCAACGTTAGCCAATAGTAATTGGGTAGATGGTATTTTCCGCCTGAATTTGTAAAGAATCATAATTTCATGAATTTTATAATTTTGTAAGTGTTCAAAAACAGATAGTCTTTAGAAATACGGGATTTGTTGATTTCTGATTGAAAAATGCGAGGCATTTATATGCTTCAATCAATGTATAAGTGGCGTTTCATCGATAAAGCTGACTTTTTCGAAACAACTACAATTTCATGAACTTTATAATTTCGTAAATTTAAAAAAAGCAGATAGCATTTAGAAATACGGGATTTGTTGATTTCTGTGTAAAAAATGCGAAGTATTTATATCCTTCAGTCAATGTATAAGTGGCGTTTCATCGATAAAGCTGCCTTTTTCGAAACAACAACAGTTTCAAGAATTATATAATTTCGTAGGTTTACAAAAGCAGATAGTCTTTATAAATACCGGATTTGTTGATTTCTGAGTGAAAAATGCGAAGCATTTATATGCTTCAGTCAAGTGGCTTTTCATCGATGAAGCTACCTTTTGTGTTTTGCGCTAACCTGGAAGTATGATATTAATAATAAAATTCATGTTTTTAAAATTTAGTTCTGAGAATCTGTCAAATTCATAACTTTTCTTTAAATTGAATAAAATATTTGAGCAGAATTGGCTGGAAAAATGTGGAATATTTTTTTATTCTTTTGAATATCGTTTTTACGAAATAAGTCGAAATAAGCTATGTCATAAAAAATTATTTTATTTTCCCTGTGATAAAATTAAAATTTTCAGAAAGGAAATGAAATGAAGCAAAAAATTTTAATTAAAATTTGAAGCTCGAGGAGTAAACAATTTTTTAAAAAAATGCAAGATTAGACACCGGCATAGACGCTTGGAAGCTTATAGTCTTTGTAATAAGGAAATTAACTCATTTGATTGACGTTTCATCCCAAAAAAGGACATATTTCCAGCTAACAGAGCTAGTTTTATATGTGATTAAAGATTAAAACTGAATCAAAAAGAAATTTGGAGATTCATGTTCCACTACACTTGAAGCAATTATTACATAAAAAAATTTTCAATTACGCGTGTCTCTTTCGCTTTCTTGCCATTCAGTAACAGTGAGTCATATAAAAATAAAATCAGTAAAGGTATTTCATTTGATAAAAACACTTTTGTTCGGGCTTTTAAATTATAATTAAGTTATTCTCATACATTTCGGTGATATTTACATTTATGTTTTAGTATTATAATTTTTCTCCTAAAATTACTATTATTTCCTAATAATATCAATTGATAAACAGAGTTTATCAGTGAGACGACTAAAGATTCGATATATTTTCATTTTCTTCCCAATGTGTTAGAAATAATATATAGTGATTTAATGTTAGCATTAGATAACATTTCGAATTCTGAAACGGAAATATTGTTCTTTCAATACGTGAAGGTAGGCTGCAAAAAAATATCTCAAGATAAACTCAACAATTTTCTTAGTAGAATTTGCCATTTTTTTCACCTTAAAAATTCATCACATTGGCTCGAAAATAAATACATAAAAATACAGGCATTTTCGTAAGCGATCAAAAAATACAACACTACAAACACAAATATTTCAGCTAAGGAATCGTCAATTACAATTCACAAGAATGAAACAGTTTTAAAAACCTGAGTATTATAATAATTCCTCAAAATGTCCACATTTTGCTCAAATGAATTCCAAATATTGTAATATTTGGCTTTTATACAAGAATTAAAGTAAAACGAATAGATATATCAGTCATTTTGCTGGTCCCTTTTTCTTAAAATTCAAAAACCAGCAAAAGGGTATACTAAACAAAGTTTATGTGTTGTTCCTGTGATTCGTCCTGTGTGCGTGTGTTTGTGCTTATGTCCAAATAAAAGCCTTTTGTGTGATGCTGGGTCCGTTATCTGGATAAATTACTGCAGGGCACTTTTTAACAGTATCTATCATTCGAATATTGTCAAATCGGATAATAAATAACACAGAGTATAATTTTTTTACGATAAATTAAAAGAACTGTTTATATTTTTTACATTAATTGCAGTATTAATGCGCATGGGTAAACCTACAGCATTCACAGTTTCATTTTTCATTGATTTTGATCATTTACATTAGTTCTGATTTTAAAATACACTTTCTAGCGTTTGATTTGTATGTCTTCGCCTATTTAAAAAAATGGCTTAGCTGAGCACCATTAGAAAACGGCTCAAAGGAATAACTAAACAAGTTTAATATAATAAATTATAGATTTGGTGTTTGAGGAATTTATCACATAACTACATGAAGATTACAAAAACATGCCAAACATTACCATTTTTTTTTTTTATAAATTTCACTTTTTTAAAACATTTGAATCGGTACATGAAACGGTAAAAATCATGTCTATCATTGCATTGGAAAGATTTTTCAGAAATAAAAAAAATCGTTTAGGACAAATTAGTTCATTTTCATAGCATTTACTGTTCAGATTCAGGCTCTTCTAGGATGCAAGTGAATTTTGTATATCACTGGTTAATAATTACAGGTGAAAAACTGTTGGTTAATTTTCGCTGTATTTTTAAGGGCTAATTTAGCACTTTACCCATAATTCAAATAATCACCTACAAATAAATTTCAGCAAAAAATCAGTTTATTTGAGTAATAAATCCAACATCCGTTTTGACAAGAAATTAGTTTAATGAATGCGCTAACGCAGCCGTATTTATTGCCATCCCCATACGTGATAGTTAGACTCAAACTGGAACAATGCCATATTAATATGCAGACATTTCAATGCTGTGAATAATAAATAAGCATGTATTTATTTAAAATGATTTAGTGAAAAAATCTCACCGAATCCGCCATCCTCAACCACTCAACCGATTTTGCTTTTTGTTTTCGTTTGAAAGCTTGTGGCGTCTAAATATGTCATCAAGGGCCGCCCCCCACCTCCCGTTTTCTAACGAAATCGAAAAACATTTCACCCCCATACATTCTATATATGTTTTTTCGATTTCTTAAAAAAATGGGGTGGGTGGGTAGGAGGGAAAGCGATCCTTGATGACATATGTAGACGTCATAACCTTTGAAAAAAAAAAAAATGTTGAAAACCGTTTTTTGGTTGGGACTGTGGGATTTCTACAAGGTTTACCCATAGGTAATGTACACATGAGAAGTGTTTTTTCGATTTCGTTCAAAAATGGAAGGTGGTGTAGGGCTGGCGACTCTTGATAACATATATAACACATCTAGACATCAAAAACATTCATATGAAATAAAAATTATCGAAATCCGTCTATTTTCATGTAGCATTTAAACCCGAAACAAGTAGTGGCTGAGAGCCTCGAAGCAGCCAGGTGGCAAGGACAGTGCTGAGCAAAGTGGGTGTTGGTCACGAACCCGCCTGAAGGCCGGCGAGAGCGGCTAGTGGATTTATAAAATAAATTATTTTAAATTATTAACACTAAACCTTTCATTTGGTTAATTGCTTTTTTATGTTTGTTAAGAAGGCTGTACCTTTTTGTTCCCTGCAATATAAAAACTGTATCAGTAAACATATTTTCCGGGTAGTCGGGATAATGTAAAGAAAGTTAGTCCGCAGGGTTACCTCCTCCATCAACACTAATTTGTGGGATTATCTCTAATAACACTATTGACAGTTTCATTGTATTCTCATATTGTATATCTCTGTTCATAATGTGCAAATTGGTAATATTAATCTGATATATTTCAGACCGAAGGCATCGGTCATGAAATTATGAAAAGTAGAAGCTTTAGCTATTTGAGCAGGAAGACAGACCAAGAATGTATAATAACATTTTTTATGGGCAAAGTCAATCACTTATCTCATCTGGAGATAGTTACTGACATCTCTCTACGCAGCTGAAAGTAAAAGTAATTCACACAAATATGTACAATCTTGTAAGGGGTTAACAATACAGTTAAAAGAAAAATATCAATTACAAAAAACATCGAGCGCCATCTAATCTGCATAAGTTCTGTGTCTCACAAGAGCTTTGCATTTGAACCCGATTACAAAGAATCGTGAGATAGTATTCAGCAGGATTGCATGAAGTAATCCCTTATTAGGAATATAAGCTGTTGATAAATTCAGTCGAAACCATTTCATGAGGTCAAAAGTAATGAACTAAAAGTATTTGAAGAAATGATAGAAAAAGTTTTATGGCCAACATGGAGAGAACAAAAGTCCTAAACGTTTCCTTTCACTCGCACAGTCGATCTGAACTAAATGTGCCTTAGAGTGGATTTGGATGGAAACTAAAGTAGCTTACGAAATGAAAATTTCATTCCATGAATGCTTCAGTTTGTTAATGAGCGTCGGATGAGCGAAAAGATCGCTTAATGATCGTTTTCTCTTTTTTTTCAACTTTTGGTCCTCCAACCTCCAAATCTACTCCAAAACTTCTCACACTTGAACGTCGGAGAATCCATTAAAAGAGCCATTTCCTTTAATGTAATAAGCAATAATGGACTTACGAAGCTGTAGAGTTTGATAAGGTGATGATCTTTACTACAGTCTCCCCTTTTTTCGAATCAAAGAGTTGATGATATTCTACTGTATCGAACGAATCTAACATTGCGAAAGAATAAACTTTATTTGAATAAGCGAGAAGAACCTTAGAAATGTAAACCATACGAGGCAATGACGGAAGTAACTTCTAGTCCAATTTACTAAAGTAAATTCAGTATACAACTCACTGCAAGTTATCATTCGGTTTGCTTAAGATTTTGAAGCGTTCTTTAATCAAGAATATGGAGATCGGAACAAAGTCGTGAATGCATGAAGCACTGATAGAAATACTCTAAAATGAGATTTTTAGGACAATTGTAGCATTTTGTCTAGAATAAAATCAATTGTAGAAAACGATTTGATTTATCGTCAAAATGTAAAACAAAGAGTAAGCAGAAAAAAAAACAGCTCACTACCTAGCTTGAAGGAGAGAATCAAAAATAAAATTAAACCAAAGAAATAAATAACGCACTTAAATTTATTCATCACACAGAGGCATCTGGAAGTTTTTACTTTACTCAACGTTGCCAATAAATTTTCAGTTGTATAAATAAAACTAAATAAATAAAGAAAGCTATTGGTTCTTGTGCATCTAAAAAGACAGGAAAAGAAGAAAGTGCAGAAGTTTATTTTTCTTTCTTTAAATGTGGCAATATTTTAAATTTGTTTAATGTTTCTTCTATGGTATTCGTCGTGGCACAATTTATTTATAGTACTACTTTCAGCGCTTCACGATTTTGTTTCCACTTCCATCTCTTTCTGTATATAAAGACTAGCAGTACGCGCACGGCGTTGCCCGTAAAATCAGGATGGGAAATAAAATGGGAAAAAAGAATGCCCACAATAACACGAAAAAGTTTTGAAAACAAAATCAAAACAAAAGATACACATCGGATTGTAGAAATGCATGATGGGAATGAAAGTATATGACACGTCAACTGCCGCGAGGAAGGTCACTCGTCCAGAGAAACTCTCGCTGGTAAATCTTGTTAGAAAAAAAACTGTTTGAACTGATCAGGGAAAAATTAATTAAAGAAGAAAAGAAGAAATATATTTTAACCGTTCTTGTTTTAAATCCGACAAAAACGTTCCAGTTATAAGCTGAAAAAAAATGAAAATTATAGAGATGTTAGAACGTCAGATGCGATAATTTGAAGGAATCTTTTTTAAAAATTACCATAAAAATAACTATTTTTCAAAAATTTCTCAAAATTCAGTAAATTACGTTAGACATAAGAAACAAACTTCATTAGAAAGGAGATCGTTCGTTCTTTCCGATGGTGCAACTGATTTCTTCGCATAATTATTCGAAGCCATGCTATTGAGAAATGACTGCGAAAAATCACCCAAAACAACACAAAATCTACTCTATTAAAATTCGAAGGTAAACAAACGTATGTATGTATGTCCCTCTATCTTCTCACGAACCGCCGAACGGAGAAGCGCGCGGAAAGTACCAAAAGATGGGGAATAATTCAAGGGATCCATTTCGGCCATTTAAATTTCGAAATTTTAATTAGTGAAAAAGATATTAATTAAAAACTAATTGACAACAATACTTTTCATTGTTTCGGATACTTTATAACATTACTTTTCATTGTTACAGCGCAATTCAAAATTTATTTTATTGTTGAAGTCGTTTACTTTAAAGAACATTGTTACAGCAACAATAAAAAAGTGACGCTGGCAGAAATAAAAAAAATGTATTGTTGAAAGTGTATAAATTCTTTTTTTTATCCCGTGATATAGCGTCCAACAAAATCATTTTAACGAAATTAAAAGGGGTGTTTTGTTTCTGTAAAGTTATGTGCCGAAAGATGTAGATTAGTTATGTTAGTGATTTTAATCATTATTCATTGATTTGATCAAGGTTAAATATTTTTAGAAGCTTCTATTTTAAGCTGATATTTGGCAGTTACTATTTCTGCTTTGTTCAATTTTCGCTTTTTCCGATGCCTAAAAGAAAAAGAGAAATTACAGGGGATGTTGCCAGTAGACGGAAGTCAATTAGAAAACGTGAAAGGAGAGTTGTTGAAACTGAAGAAGAAAGAAGCCGCCGATTGTCAACTATGGCACAACGTGGCCAGGACAGAAGAGCGGAAGAAACAGAAGAACAAAGAAATAGCCGATTGTCAGACATGGCACAGCGTGGGCAGGAGAGAAGAGCCGAGGAAACAGAAGAACAAAGAAATAGACGATTGGCAGTAATGGGACAACGTAGCCAGCAGAGAAGAGCCGAAGAAACAGAAGAACAAAGAAATGAGAATACGTTTTTGGGGGAAAGTAATGTTTACGTTAGCGACAATATATGTATAAAAAATAAATCGGAGGCGGGCATATGAAAATTAGTAATAAAATGACTAGATTTGAAAGAATATTTACATTTCTTGGAGAAAGTAAGTGACAATATTTGTTGAAAAAAACGGAGCCGGGCATATGAAAAAATATGGATCCGAAGGCCTCACGTGATTTCACTTCTCTTCGCCCGGGAATATCCCATTATTCAAGATTGCACGTGCAACGCCGGATCATGCAGCTAGTCTATCCTATTAAAATCCGAAGGTAAACAAATGTATGTATGTATGTCCTTCTATCTTCTCACGAACCGCCGAAAGGAGAAGCGCGCGGAAAGTACCAAAAGATGGGGAATAATTCAAGGAATCCATTTCGGCCATTTAAATATCGAAATTTTAATTAGTGAAAAAGATATTAATTAAAAACTAATTTACAACAATACTTTTCATTGTTTCGGATACTTTATAACAATACTTTTCATTGTTACAGCGCAATTCAAAATTTATTTTATTGTTGAAGTCGTTTACTTTAAGGAACATTGTTACAACAACAATAAAAAAAAGACGCTGACAGAAATAAAAAAAATGTATGGTTGAAAGTGTATAAATTATTTTTTAAATCCCGTGATATAACGTCCGACAAAATCATTTTAACGAAATTAAAAGGGGTGTATTATTTCTGTAAAGTTATGTGCCGAAAGATATAGATTAGTTATGTTAGTGATTTTAATCATTATTCATTGATTTTATAAAGTTTAAATATTTGTGGAAGCTTCTATTTTAAGCTGATATTTGGAAGTTACTATTTTTGTTTTGTTCAATTCTCGCTTTTTCCGATGCCAAAAAGAAAAAGAGGAATTACTGGGGATGCTGCCAGTAGACGGAAGGCAATTAGAAAACGTGAAAGGAGAGTTGTTGAAACTGAAGAAGAAAGAAGCCGCCGATTGTCAACTATGGCACAATGTGGCCAGGAGAGAAGAGCGGAAGAAACAGAAGAACAAAGAAGTAGCCGATTGTCAGACATGGCACAACGTGGCCAGGAGAGAAGAGCCGAAGAAACAGAAGAACAAAGAAATAGCCGATTGGCAATAATGGCACAACGTCGCCAGGAGAGAAGAGCCGAAGTAACAGACGAACAAAGAAATAGCCGATTGTCAGCCATGCTACAACATGCAAGAGAACGCCGTCTAAATGTTATTGAAGGAAAAAAATCACCATCAGATACAAACTTTTATGCAGCTAGAACTGTTCTGAACTGAAGAACACAGCTGTGGAGAAATGAACAATCTCTGTCTGAAATGCGGAGGGTTGTATTTCCGGGATGAAAAGAATACCAGAGGAATTTACACTCATTGTTGTCATAATGGAAATATAATTGAGCAGGCTTCAGTTTATCCAGTGGGAATGAAAGGATTGATGGATAGCTCCGATGAATTATCAGTGCATTTCAAAAATAACATAAGGTCGTAGCAGTGCTTCAATGGGTGCACAGATGTACCGTCTACAGGGAGAGGAGCGTATTGCTTCAGAATTCATGGCCAAATTTATCACAGGACCTCTCATCTACACCCAGCTGAAGCAGGAGGTGAAAACACTAATACAACACACTTCAACAATATTATAACACACATTAGGCAAGTGTCACGTGACCTCAGATATTATTCGATTCATCCCGTGCAACGCCGGGCCATACAGCTAGTATTAAATAAAAAAAATCTAGATTAAATTTTAAAATTCTGGCTTCGAGGTGCATTCATTCACAATTACGATTGCCTATGTGCCAACTTTTATGGCTGTAATTGCGATAGATTGGTCTGGACATCGCAAACATTGCCTTTTTTAAGTATAGATGGAAGTTTGTTTGTATGTCTTCTATACAAATCAACAGTGTTTGTCCGGTCATGTTGAAACTTGGCACACGTGACCTCCCAGACAAGAGGAAGAAGGTCACTATCAACTTTTTAAAGTCCAAAAGTTAGTTAAAATGTCAATTAATTAAAAATTATGCAAGATTTTAAAGTTTTCGCACGATATCTTACGAAAGGATTATCTAAAAAGTAAGATTTTTATATCATTTTAAAGTTAAAAACTTTACCTTTATAATGATACCACTTTTATTGAGGTACGAATTTTCCCTTATTTTAGCAAATTTTTAAAAATGTTTTTAAATATTTGCCACTTTTTATTGTTTAAATGAAATTCACAATTTTTGAAAGTTTGGTACTAACGCCATTTCTATTAGATTATTCAAATTATTCATTACGCTCGAGAAGAAATTTCATCTTTCATAAAAATTACTGTAGCACGAGACGATTCATGAAAAAAGTTTCGAAAATGTTTCATTTAAAATATATATATACTAGGAATCGTTTTTAAACTTTTATCAAAAATTTTTAAATCTAATATAATCACCTGGGAACACTCAGTATTTGATTTCTGATTATTTTATGAAAATAAATTTATTTTTAAGGAGATACGAATTTTAATTTGTCAATTTTCCAAAATGGCAAATGTAATTGAGTAAAGAACATGCATTAATTATATTTCTTGCAATGCAATTGCTTCCCCCTCCTCCAAAAAAAATTAAAATGCTGTAAATAGTCATTAAAGACGACTTTTCTTTATTAAAAGACACTTTTTCTTTGCTTTCTCATTAGAAATTTTTAATTTCATTATAATTCAGGATACTTTCTTTTTAGATATTTTGACAAAAAAAAAAAAAAATTGGAAAGTAACTTTTACTCTTCACAAAATGTATTATTTTCAAAATTCTGACAGTTAGCTCTTTTTAAATAATACTATCTTGGTTAAATTTAAGAACACGGTGCGTTCGAAAAATTTTTCGCACCTTGCTCCATCAGTCTTGGCATCCATAGTTTTTCACGCGATTAACCGCCAATTTCGGATTAGAATTAACCCGGATAAGGTCGATAAGTTGGACGAAGATTTTTAATTTTTTTACTGTTTTTTGAAAATTTAGTTTTTTTTAGTAAACCCAAGTGAAAATTTCAAACATTTATCTCCCCCCGCCCAAAATGATTTTATTTGTTGGCTGAAATGAAATTGGCTGAAATCGAATTAAGATATGTGATATATATATATATATAGATAAGCTTCATAAAATAGAAATAAAAAGACTCGAGGGAGTTGCGCATTCATGTTGGTTGTACATAAACTGAGTATTCCATGTAAGCCGGTAATTCGATTCGTTATAAAATCTCCTCCAATGATACCTCATTCATCAATTGCTGTAGTAGAGATTCAGGGATACTGATAACAGAAAATACCTAGAAATTTAGCAACCTTTCTTATCAAATAATTTTTTGTAGTTAAATTTTGCAATAGTCAGACAATGAGTTCCAAATTCTGAATATTAAAATTTTTTAAGAAGGTTTAGAAAAATGTAATACATTTGCTCATAAATTTCTGTTTTCATTAAATTCATGTTTTCCAGTCTCATCAAACTAAAAAAGTGAAATTTTAAATAGATGTGCATCCCGTAGTTATTGTTTAGAAACCAGGAAAGCCATTATTCCAGGCGAACAGGCTGGTCGCCAAGGACGGCTAGTTTTTAATAAAAAAATGATTTTCCATCTTTTTATTAAACTAATAAACATGTGTTTTTATTTTTTATTATTTTCTTCGATTTAGACTAATATTTTTCATAATTCATTTTTTATAAATATGATTTAACTTTCTATGTAAATTTTTTATGAGATTGCGCCTCTAGGAGGATGTAAAAATTAAAATAAAATCGAGCGATGAACTAATTAAGCTCTGAAAATATTAAATGTTGTATCGTTACGGGGAAAACACAATTGCACAAGTTTGAGAGCTCCAATGCATCAAGAAAAAACAGAAAATTCAGTTGAATAATTTCATTTTTACAAACATGAGTGCAGGGAAATTAACTAACTGCAAAAGAAACATCTTCGCAATTTATCTCCGTGAATATTTAAGCAATAGTAGTCCGTGGATAATAGTAACAGCAACTACCCGGGAAGGCACCACCAGTTTATGGATGAGAAGGCGCCGGATAAGTAAGCAATTTCTCGCTTCTCCTGGAGGTATAGTAATAGTGTGGGGTTGAGTTACCTCTAATCTCTCCTTCGAAAAAGGCTGGACCATGGTCGGTGACGACTGTTAGGACTCTGACATCAATTTCCGACTACTGTCTTGGTGGCTATTCTTCACTGACCTCGCGCGCTTCGGTAGGGCGGGGGTAGCTCCTTTGTGCGTGTGTTAAGCAATAGTAGACGCATGGTAATTAGTTAAGATAACATGATACCCAGAGCAAGGCATCGCATTGGTTCATATTGTGAAATACGTAGTGGAGGTTATTTTCACAGGCGATAGAGACGCCCGCCTCGTGCATCGAGACCCTGGGTGGAGGGGCAAAAATCGAAACAATAGTGCAGTGTTAAGCCGACGACCAATTTACGGCATTGGATTGGGGGAGGGCATCGAAACAATTTTGCGTCTACGGAGTAATATTGTCAAAATACGGCACTGAATATATTTAAGAAGTTTCTATGTCTTTTATCAGTAAGCAACAAATTTCGAACTACCATTTTTCTCCAATGAGGTCGAGAATCAACTGCAGAACGTCTCTCGAGCATTCTGCCCATGAGGCAGAGATACGACGTTGAATCGCCTTAACTGTCTGGCATTCAAAAAACATGATGCTTGGGTGCAGAATCCATCTAAATCCTCTAATTTTTTCTTAAGAAAAAACAGAAAAATCAATTGAATAATTTGATCTTTACAAACATGAATGAAGTGAAATTAACTAACTGCAAAAGACACATCTGCATAATTTATCTCCGTAGATATTTAGCAATAGTAGTCCGTAGATAATATTAACAGTAACTACTCTGGGAGGCACCACCTTATGAATTATGCCTTTTATTCGCAAATAATGACATATGAAATTCGAAAGAATACATGCTTTTTATAGCCCGTTAATCAACTCTAGTCCGCCAGTCTAGCGTTCTGCCAATGAAACACCGATGCGACATTGAAACCCGCTAAATGAAGGTTTTTTCTTTTGACAGTTCTACATTCAAAATCCTGATTCTTGTGTAGAGAATTCATCTATTAGGTTCCTTTCTTGATGGAGTGTTCAAAAATTTGAAAATGCTAACGAAACCACGACATATATCTATCATTATTACAAGCTTATTGAAAACCCGTTGTTTTAAAATGCGTAATGACGTGATTTCGTAACCTTGCATTTTCTGTTCAAAATGCATTCAATGACATGACAACATTCTATTCATAGAGTCTACAATAAACTCTTACATTGCTTTGAGTGTTTGACGTCAAATTACTTAGATTTTATCTGAAATAAATTTGAACATCTGCAAATGGGTCTCATGGATAATTCGAATACCTGTGTTAATAATACTAAATTAAGGAATTCAATCAACTACACGGGAAATGAAAAATTAGCATAGATAACTATGGTCGAGATAGCTTTCTTACTACTCTTTTGTTGTATTGATTTTTTGGAAAGAGCAAAAATTTCAAAGCGAGATACTGACCACAAAAAGCGATGCTTTTCAACTACTGTTTTCTTAGCCTCTTCCATCAGTGGAAACTTCTTTTATTGCAGTCTATAAACTTTTTGTTGATCTGTTTGCCAAAGGACAATAACAGGAGCTAAGATAAGAATATCTATCTATTGATTTTTCTCTCGTTTTAGCTCGTGAGGATAGATTTTTTTACTAAGCAGCTAAGTGTTGCAATTTATGTGGAAGCTCAGTATCACACTGTACTTCGTTTTAAAAGTAAAATTAAATTTTCCGCTTTTATTTCTGTTAGGTAACAGAACAAAAACTCAGGACTTACGAAGTTGTGTTTAAAAACCTCATTCTAATGAAATACGTTCAAAAAATTTTCATGTTTTTTGAATTTTTGAAGATTAAAATTAAAATTTACGTTGCTCTCATTTTATATTATACGTTTACACCTATAAAATACCGTGTCAGGAGCAAATAAATGCTTCTTGAAACGCCAATAGTATATCTCTAGGTGTTCTGCATTCGAATATTGAGGAAAACTTTTCTGTTTCTTTAAAACGAGGTAGGAAGTATAGTGACGTAAGTAATGTTACAAACAGAAATGCTCAGAAATATATAAAGCAACTTATATATTATAAAATTATATATCTAAATTCCTATTATATTAATTTTTAACATGAGAAAATCTGTTAAAATTAGCATTTATATGGATTTACTATAACTTAAAACGTGAACTGAACATAGAATATTAAAACAAATTTAAAGTCCTTTATATTGTTACAGTTGTCATAAAGGAGTGATTTTCCCACATACTCTACACCAATGAAAAATTTTAGTATTAATTTAAGAAGTTTTCACAGTTTCTTTTGGGAAATTCTGAAACAAAATGTTAGGAGGAAAAGTAACCAAAATAAACCTTTCTAATAATAGGTGGTTTTGAGGCTTTTCTAAGTATAAATAATTTTAATTCAGTTTTGATTCAGAGTTTTGGCATATGACATTTTGTTCTAATTTTTTAATAAAAGTTCCAAAGGAATGATTGCTACAAATATTTGTCTTGCTTAAGGATGTCTTACAATTCACAGCAATATTAACTTGACACAAACACAAATAACACTCCTTGAAATATAATTATGCATAACTAAATTAACATCAGTGCAGTGAAACTTCACAATGTAACTCAGATTTTAAGAGCAATAATTCAGCTAGCATCTTTCCTCTGTCTGTTTGCCTTGAGTAAGGGACATCTCCACTTTATATATTGTATAGCAACGGATTCGGAAACCTTCCGCGCTTTTGCGAATGCGCCGGGAGGAGTTATTTTCATCAAAATAGGAGGAAAGAGAAGAATGGAAGGGTGACGTTTACATTTTACTGAGCGTGATCTAACAAAGAACTCCGGAAATGCGCTCATATGACTCATTGCCGTACAGTTCTATCCGATGTAAAATCGTCCAAAAGTGGTAGTCTCGGAATCCTTCGCTGAACAGTGCTTGGACAAAGCGCGTGCTGATAAGAAAGAAACAATTGTCCTCCAATCATAAAATCATATATTTATCTGTAAAGTTCTCTCTTCACTTTGTCTAGTTTGTGTGGGTCTTTGTCACACTTTTTCTTTCTCAGCTATTATATTATAAGCTGAACTTCCGACTCTGGCCACTGCCACTGACTGATTTATTAATACCTCAGGTACTTGAGAAAAACTAGTAAAATATATTTGAATGCTCTCATTTCGTCAAAAAATACTTTGCATTGTTCCTGATTCCAATTACATTTTAAAATGTTTTTCATTTTAACTGATAGTGAAATAATTTAAACATAATAAGATGCTTAAATCATTTGCATAAATATTTTTATATATTAGATCAAATTTTTATATTCCATATTAAGTTGCATTTTTCATTCAAAACTTTAGAAATTACGATTAAATTTTGTCTTATGATTAAATAAGGATTTTTTGAACAAGATCATTATTTTTATAAAGAGCCATAATACTCTTCTATCTGCTTCTGTCTGCAAGATCTGAAAAGATAAACCAAGATTTAACAGTAATAATGAAAAATAAACGCTTTTTCCACAAATATTCACTTGGTTTTTCTGCTAGGAATATAATTTAATATCGTTTAACAACGAAACAATTGCTTTTAAAGCACTTCCATCTCATTTGATGAATTTAAGTACTCATATTGTATTAAAATTTATCTCAGAATACCACTATAAATAAAACGCAAACCTTCTTCGCTGTAATACTTATTAAATTTCATTTTATCAGATTGCTGCACTGTAATAAAAGATGACCATTTATTTTCTCACCAGCCACAAAAGAGCCTTTAAAACATACGGAGGAAACAAAAAAGACCCTTCCACATTTTTTAAACTGGATTCTCCTCTTTCCTATCCGGAGATTTGGCTCAGAATCAAGTCATCAACCTAAAAGGAGAGCTGAGTTCTATAACTGCTGCTTATAATAGGCTTTTTCGAAACAGCTGGAGTAGTTTTAAGACGCTGAATCCTTACATATTGTTTGTGAATGGATGGGAAGTGTTGAAACGAGGAAGAGCTAAAAATGATGCCTCAAGTATTTTTCCCGTAAATGGCGCTCCTTTAGAATATTAAAATGTGAACGGCGGAGCTTTTGACAAGGGAAGGAAAAGAAGAATCCAAGTTATTAAGCCTACTTTTTCACAACTTGCATATCTAAAGAAAAAGGTTTAGTTTTGCTTCTTTTTTTAGTTTGCGTTTGTTAAGAATTAAGGTATTTGAAATCTGTGCTTCGCCTAATCTGACTTTTTATTCATCATTCGGTTATTCGTTATATTTAGCAAATTTAACATAGAATATGTTTTCTCAGGTACGTCAGAAGGTTGGAACGGACCATAGAATCTGTACGGGAGAAAAATAGTCATTCGTGATGACTGACGAATCAATCCGAACGTCAGAAATTTTGAAATTTGAAAATCAAATGCATATATTTAGATAGTTATTATTTTTTTAGTAAAAAAAAATGATAACTGCTATAATATCTTTATGTTTCTAAATGGTATTTCTATTTAATTCTTATTAAAAATTAAATATTTGAAGACATTAAAATTTAAAAAAAAGTTTTCTGCGATGCTGTTGATCTGCATTCCAGATACGTGTTTTTTTCTTTTGCGTTAGAAATAGTAATAACAATACTTCGCTTGAAAAGAACTATCGTAGCACAATACTATATCAGTTGAAGGCTTAAACCATGTTTTTTGTTATTACAATTTCTTTATTAACTACAATATCAATAGTAAAAACAAAGTGATGAATATATTATTTGCTGGAGCATTGAAATTGCATGCGAGAAAGACAATTTTAACCACATTCTTTTTCTAGAGATTCAATTGATTATCCAAATCTATATAAGAATGGGAAAATGATCTTTAACGCCATATGCTGATGCGAAAAATTGCTCTTTATTTTGCAATTTATTTAATTGCAACATGTCAAATAAAGAAATACCTCTTCTACTTAATTCTTAATAAGATTTCTTTTTTATTCTACTGCTTCAGTGTGATAAAAACTAACCATTTCTTTTCTCACTGCCACAAAAGAGCCTCTAAAATACGTTTAGAAAACAAAGGAGCTTTTTCCATTTTTTACTGAATTCTCTTTTTCTGTGTCTGGAGATTTGGCTCCGAAGCAAGTCATCAACTTAAAAGCAGAGCTGAGTTCTATAACTGCTGCTTATAATAGGCTTTTTGGAAGCAGCTGCACTAGTTTTAAGGCACTGAAGCCTTACAACTTGTTTGTGAATGGATGAGATGTGTTGAAACGAGGGAAGGCTCTTAAAGATGCTTGAAGATTTTTTTCCGCAAATGGCGCTCTTTCAGAATATTAAGATGTATACGGATAAGCTTCTGACAAGCAAACTAAGGCGCGAGCGTCAAAGTTATTAATTACTATTTTTTCACAGCTTGGATATTACGGTACGGAAAAAAATGAGCACTCCAATTCCTTACTTTCGAGTTTTTGGTAAAAAAATGAAGCTCTTGAAAGTCATACGCAAGGCGATTTGTCGTCTTTCATTTATTCAATCACTCACCATAACTAGTTCATATAGCATGTAATGCATTTAATTAGCTGAGAAAAACAAACTACAAATATCAAGTCATTGCTTTGGTTAGCACATTAAAAATATGATGAAAGTTCTTACAATTTTAAAATAAAAGACATATTCCTCTGTCATTGAATACTGTTCTGAGAACTATGTGATATTTTGATACTCATGGCAATTTTAATTAATATGAATGAAGTATTTAGTTTATATATATTTTCCCATGACTAAAAATATATATTAAGCAAAATAAACGATATCTTTCCTAGATCGTGATTTATTTCAGTTATATTTTCATCATAATCTGTTTTTGTGTAACATATATGATAATTCAAATCAGTATATGATGATGATAATTCAAATACTTCTTTTAAAGTAAACATTATGATACAGAATTTAAAAGTTATAATTTTCTTTGCGTTGTTAGCCTCTGTGGCCTGGTGGTAAGGTTTCGACCTTGAGGTCGGAGGATTCCAGGTTCGAAACACGATTCCACCAAAGAACCATCGTGTAAATGGGTCCGGTGCACATAAAATCTGTCGGGGCCAAATATCTTCCCGCTGGCGTGATGCGGAAGTTCGGAGAGGAGTTTCCAGATCATGTGTCGTCATCTGACCGTGGTTCAAAATTACGAGCTCCGTCCCAAAATAACCCTCGTGTTGCTTCAAAAACGGGAAGTAAATATAACTAAACTTTGCGTTGTGTTACTTTGTAACATTTGTTTACTGTAGAATTGGATTACATTTTATATGGTTGCTTCAGTGTTAAAAGAGATGTCTGTTTATTTGCCGGCCACAAAAGTGTCCCCAAAACACATAGAGGAAATAAAGAGCCTTTTTCCCATTTTTTATCAGATTACTTCTCTGTCTGAAGATTTGGCTCAGAATCAAGTCATCAACTTAAAAGCAGAGCTGAGTCCCATAACTGCTGCTTATAATACGCTTTTTCGAAGCAGCTGGAGTAGTTTCAAGACGCTGAATCCATACATATTGTTTGTGAATGTATGAGAAAGGTTGAAATAAGGGAGAGCTAAAAAAATAATGCTTGAAGGTGTTTTACGGCGTAAATTTTGTTTGATTAGAATGTTAAGATGCATATTGTGCTGCGTTTTTGGCAAGCAAAGAAAAAGAAATGATTAGTAAGTTATTTTTTTCACTACTTACTTATAAATAAATTAAAAGCAACAATTTTTGAAACTTCTTTTTGAAATATGTATGAGTAAATGATATTGAAAAGTTTTTACAATATCGCTGGATAATATGTTAGCCATTGTAGGCGTTTACTACGAGATATATTCCTACCATAAAAATATATGTACTTTGGTAAAGAGGTTGAGGAATAAATACCAATGTTGTCATTCGATAGTCATCGTAGGCGTTTACTACGAGATATATTCCTACCATAAAAATATATTTACATTGATAAAGAGGTTGAAGGATAAAAATACCAATGTTGTCATTCGAAGAGTTTCTTCTCTATGTGGTGGAAAAAACAAGATGTTTATTTTTCTCCCTGTTCTTTAAAAATCATGAAAGAACTTCCCTGCTTTTTTTAAGAATTGGTGTTATATTAAATATTTTCAGATTTAGTCTTGTCGTAATCCGAAGATGAATCTGTAATGAGAGATATTTCGTTTCAGTCGAATAGGTTCTTTAAAGGATATTTTTTAAATTTTCCTTAACAAATAATACCATTTAAGGTCATATACCTCGAGATTCCACTTGAAATTGATTCCTCCGCTTCTAGTGTCAAAAGCATTGGTAATCTGCTTTGAAAACTCCTCTTGTGCTGCTGAAATTGATATTACGTTTCAAAATGAAACGATATGTCTGCGGTAGTCTGGTTGTAAGACTTCAGCTTTATTGGAAGATTGTAGGTTCGAGACTTGAAAATGAGGAAGAATCCCCTTGTATCTGGTCCATGTGCACATTGTTCTGAGTACCTGTACATTGCACATAGTACTGTTTTGAGTGAAACGTCTACAGTTGTTGTGGTGTGGATGTTCATCTATGAAGTTCGTTTCAAAATAGCCATCCTGGAGATTTAAATTGGAACATTTTTCTAGAAATTATATTTCAAGCGTTTTTAGATACTTGCATAATTTATTACGTTATATATGCTAAAGGTTAATTGCTGTAGACAAAAACTTCTTCTTATATTTTATCACAAATGTTATTTTGCTTAACAACATAGCAGTCTAGAGATACTGTGTTTTAGTAGCACAAAACCATGCGCATAACGTTTCTCCCAATGCCTTGTAAATCATAGTGTTATGAGAATCGTTATGTACGTGATTTAAAGTTGAATTTTACGATTATTTCGTTCTGTCGTTTTTATTCTTCCTCTTTTTCTGAAGAAATTCTTTATGCGACATTTTATCTCCAAATAGGTAAAATTCTTGTTTTTTTGGAATACTTCTATTCGACAAAGAGTCTTAACAGGCTTAATATAGCAAAAGAAGTATCTTATGAAAATATAACCACTATTTGAGAAAGTTAGGAAATTTTTAACTGAACTATTAAGAATAGTTTCTCTATTTGGTGGGAAACATAAAAATGATAAATAAATTATCAATAAAATGTTGTATCGGTGTGGTTGTCTATTCATTCTATCTATGTTTTATTGCGATTTATTTGAAAGAATAATTTAAAGCATTTTTTAAATTCTGATTTCCAAAATAAATGTTTTGTTGCTGACAAACTGAATGGTTTATTATAATCAAATTTTGCTTGATGCTTTCTTTTGAGAGGAACGTTTCGCAAGCAAAGGAACAGATCTTTTTATGTTGATAAAAATATTTTCTTTAAAATTAAATTAATCAACTGAAATTACCTGAATTAACCGTACGTTCATTATATTATAATACCATTTTGAATATTTTCTTCCAATTATGACTTTTACATTTGTTATTTTCAAAAAATAGACTAAAGAAACAATCAAAAATTTGATAAGAGCTGCGGAGTTGAAATAAAGTAATTAATAACGTAATATTCCTTTACACAGATCAGTCAAAAACAAACAGAATTCATCCATTCCCTGTTTACATTGTTTCCCTATGCAATTTATCTGCCGCATGAATTGATATAAACTATTCCTTCCTAGGAAAATGACTGAAAAAGAAATCGCCCAAAATCAAGTCTCTTGCCATTCTCCAGAATTTCGGCTGCAGTACACAGGTGTGAACAACGGAGAAAGACGGTTGCAATAAAGCAAACTCGCAATGTTATTCCAAGAATATTTCGACTTGAGACAGTTTCTTTCCCTTTTCCCTTGAGACTTAGCATTTTATGTCTTTTTGCCGTTACTCTAAACAACGTTTTCTGTCTGTGTATGAAAGAAACACTGTAACCGCTGAGGGAGACTAGTATGAGAAGAAACAGTTAAATTCACAGACGAAATATCTATCGAAATAATTTTTTTCCGACGAAATGTTTCTCGCAATGCCTTTCTTGTTTTTCCCCCTTATTCTCCTTTTTCATAAACACAGAAATCATCTTGTACATTAAGTTAAGTGTTTGTTTAGGAACTTCCTTCTTTCGGATATTTTTTTCGGTTAAATATTTGAGAATTAGTTGTTACGCAGAATTTTTATTTGCTTCACAATATAAAGATGGAGTTGAGAGGCAGGTCAGTTTATTTTTGGAGTTTATTTTATTTCTATTTTAAATTTCTGAAGCTCGTTGCGCTTGTGGAACAGATTTAAATTAGCCCGGGATTTAATGAAAGAAAAGTTGAACTTTAGTTTCGTCAAGGGATATTTTTTAACAAGAACATTTCGTAAAATAAATTCGCTGAATTTTTGAATGAACGGATCTGTAACAAAACATTATTCACTGCAAATATTTGAAAAAAATTGTCTGATATAGCCAGTACATATCCCAATTTTTAAATTGTTGCTTTTATCATAAATATCTTTGAATATATCGTTGAGTACTCAAACAGCTTGAGGCCATAATTCAAAAATTGCCCTTACTTTTGTCATAAAATATCATCAGGTCTATTTTACTTTAGTCTCTGCCTATGCTTGATGAGACGAATATCGAATGACCAGTTAATATAGTTCGTGAAAGTATACATGCTGTATATCTACGCCCCTCCTTATATAGGTTTAAATATAATCTTAAAGTATTCATAATAAGTAATTTATGAATAATTAAGTGAAAGATATCTTTGATCTGAATTTAGTTTTGAGAATTACGAAGAAAAAGCAACTTTCGTAAAAATCGCTTTTCTGTGTAATTAATATATTTCAAACAAAATTCATTTCTGTGTAATTAATTTATTTAAAACAAAATCTCAAGAAAATGTCTTTATAATACTAAGAAGCGTAGAATTACTTATTGCCTTAATCACTGATAATGGCGTATATAGTATCTTTTTACATGCTATTAGCGTGTTTCGACATGTTGTCCATGACTAGAATACTATTGTTCTCTCAGTATCCAAGCTTAAATTCGATGGAGTCATTTTTCTTACTTTTTTCAGTGCAAGCATACATACCACTGGTTTGTTTTGGTGAATATGTGTTCCAGGAGCTCAGTCTCATCTTAGGGTTGCATGAGGATGCAGGGACAGTGCTCTCATATTGAAAAGGGCTGAAGAGAGCATCGAGAGACCTGAAAGGTACCTAACAAGAGTAATGCAAGAATAAAGAGCGGCACGAATGGCCTTCAACTTGCAGAAATTCTAAAGCTTTCAGACAAACCGCTACTGTACTCGAGTAGTTTGGCATTTTCAACGCAGCATGTTCTCAGAAGATGAGTTTGTTCATACTTATGGAAATCAAATACAATGAGTTAAGTTCACGCTAGGTCAGCGAAAAAAGTGTTGTTGCTTGATCTTGCATGAAAACGAGATCACACATTCGTCCTGACTAACCATTGAAAGAATTACACAATTGAGCCCAAATCTCAATATTTCTGACAGTGATGATCTTTTCAATTTTATCAAAGATACTTCATTACGAATCACGATTTTTAACGAAAAAAGTAGAGCGGAAAACAACACAAAAATGATTACGTGTCTAATTTAAAAACTTCTTGCAGAGAATACCTTATGTTTAGTATCTCTATTTTACAACTAAATTCGATGGGACTGAGTAGAAAAATTAAGTGCTTATTCAGTAACAACATTTTTGTAAATATTTTTTTGAAACTAAAAGCCAATAATTTTTAGGTTTCCGAGTATGAATATATTTACTTTTGGTGCCGTCCAATAACGTCTTATTAATCTTAAAATAATGATGTGACTGCTTGACATTTCAAAAATATTATGGAGCAAATTTGGCTCTTCTCCCAGGATTAGTATCGGTATACTGTATGAAAACATCAATGAGGCGTATGTCTCTGGTTTGTTTATTAGTCTAAACTAGATCGATAAATATATCGAAAAATATTACACCATGAAAGATTGTCAAATTAATTCAGTTGATCGAGTGTAGCTTTATCGTCAACACGATGACATTTGACTGAACACACGAACCTTCTCTTGATTAGCATAACAAATAAAAAAGAAATTCTACCAAGATTTTAGTAGAACAGGAGAGTGAATGGAAGATGATTATCTTTCAATGACAATTTCAGTTCATCATGTATTTCTCATGTGTTTTAAAAATTTTGTCAAGCATTCGCCGGAATAAGATATTTAAAATTAGAATTCGATACTTTAATCTAAATCTCAATGACGATGTTTTTACAAAAAATAATAATGCATTTTAATTCTTCTGCATAAACAGTGCACCCACAAAGAACACTGCTTAGATTCTATGAATCAATAAATATAAGTAAAAAAACTTTTTAAGAAAACGCTTTTACGAATGCATTAAAAAAGAAAATAATAATTTTTTTCTCAAAAATCTGGAGGTCAAAACAAAAATCGGAAAAGCGAGAGACGCAGGCAGAAAAGCTGTAAGTAAATAAGAATTGTGGTCACATTTATAATATACTAGCTGATATGCCCGGCGTTTCTCGGGATAAAAATATTTTCAAGTCGAAGCACTTATAACACTTTCAATTTACTAAAAGTGTTTTTCGCGGAAGCGTCTTTCGTTGATTTTAGTTAATCAACTGACCCTTTGGACCCGTAGTGAAAATTTACTTTCTTTTTCCTCTCCTTAGTTTGAGCCACTTGGCAAGAATCTCGTAGTCTTTCGAACTGCATTTCCCCCTCCCCATCATTGCTACGGCAAGAGCAGAAACTCTATCATATCTTTTAATTTTTGTCATTATCCGAACTGCAGTTCTCTTCTCTTTAGTGTTTTGGTCACTGACCGGAAACAACCGCATAGTGTTCTTTCTTTTTCTCCTTAGGCCCTCTCCCTCCGGTAGGAAGTGGATTCAACAATCTTGAAAGATTTTAAACACTCATTATGATCATTAAAAATTAGGAAAATTAAATGAAGCATCGCGGAAAGAGAGTAATTGACATCATTGTATTGTGGCGCAAACATATTGAAAGAGGTATATTCTATGAAATAAAAGCTAAATAAAATTTCTGCGTTTCTTTTAACATTCAAATAAAATTTTCAAAGAAGATTTTTACCATAACTTTCACAATAGCAAAAATACCGGAATGAAGGATTTGATAAAACGATAATGGTTTGAATTTAATTATAATAACAGAAAACATTGTTACAAATTGTGTATGAAATAAATTTGAAATGTTCATTAAATTAAGAAAAAGAACGCATAACATTTAATTTGAAATCATTAAAAAGATAATTTTCTGCTCTTTAAGAGGGTATGTAAATAATCTACGTGCAATATATTTTTCTGAAATTATTGCCAAAAAACTGAGATAAAACGCCAAAAATTGGCTTAATTTTCGTTATTTAATTAAATATCTTAGAAAATAATTTTGTTTGAAAGAGTAGAATTAATCTATGAACGGATCCCAGAATGGCATGTGAAAGTTTCATGTCAAGACTATTCACCGTTTAGGAGGAGTTCTCCCGACAGATAGGCCGTTAGAACATCTTTCTCGCCTCCATTTTTCCTCTTCCTACGATAGGAACCGAACTAAGTAGCCTTGAAGGCTTACCACACACTCATTAGGATCAGTTAAAAATTTGCGAAAATTAAACAAAACATCGAGAGAATAATTCACTAACGTTATTGGATCACTGTGTAACCATATTAAAAGCTGTCAATGCTACGACAACAGGAAACCCGAAGTGAAAAGTCTCCTTTGTTGTTTATGGTCCAAGAAAGAAATATTTTCTTATATTAACTTTTGCACTTGCAAAAGTCCGCGCGCGAAACAGTAATTTGGCTTGAAATTATTTCTATAAGAATAAAAAAGATTGTTAGAAATTGCGTTACAAATATTTTTTTATCCTTAATAACAATCAGAGAAAACACTTCATCGCAATGGAATTAATAGCATTAAAAAGATCATTTTCTGCTCTTTAAAATGGCATAAAAATAATTGTTGTCTAATAAAGATTTCAGAAGTTATTGGCAAAAATCGTCTAAGCATTAGGCTTAAAAACGGCTAATTTTCGTTACTTAATTAAATATATTAAGAACTAATTAACTCAGAAAGTTGAAAATAGCACTGTTGACCTAGAAATATTCTCTAGAATGTCGTGTGTAAATTTCATCTCGCTACCTTTCACCGTTTAAGAGGAGTTCTTATGACCAACAGACGGACAGATACATGTATTTTCTGCTTTATATCATAGATATTAAAAAAATAACCAAAATTATCAGAAATAAAGGTAAATTAGTTTAAAGTCTAACCGTTGCCTAGCAACGGAGTAGCTATAAATTTGCGTTATTTCAAAATCGTCTGCACGTAATTAAAGATTATTAAATTTTAAAAAATTAATACAAATTGAAGGGAAAATGTAACAGAACTAAAATTGGTATCATGGAAAAGGTAAAACTTTGAACTTTAAGATGGTATAAAAATATATTTTTTCGGACAATTTGTGCTCCGAAGTTACGACGGAAAAACGGTTTCGGTTAATTTCTAATTAACTGCCTGTTTAATTAACTTTTGGACTTTGAAAAGTTCATAAGTGTCTCTTCCTTGTCTTATATAATAAGTGTACAATTATTGAAATATTGCATTGTTATCAAGAGCCAATGAATATACAAAATTTATGAAATCTAGTGCATTAAGAAGTGAATAAAAAATCGATCACAAAATTCCAACCTTGCATACAAACATGAAACATTTCGAACTTAGTAAAAACGTTTGAAAACAGAAAAGAAAGCGCCGAATATCAATTATTTGGATATCTACTGGTTTTCAGACACATTTGAGAAAAATACAGAAAGACGGTCACAATGAAACGTTTCCGCAAAGTTTTTCAAGGAATATTCGAAGATAGTCTTTTTCTTTTCTTTTTTCTAAGATGAACTTTGCCGTTTTTTTTTCTGTGTCTCTAGAAATATCGTTTCCTTTCTGAATATGAAATAGAAACACAGTAACTTCTGAAAAAGACAAGTAACTAGGCAGAGGGGAAATTCCCAGTCGCTCATGACGAATTGTTCGGGAGATACCGATTTATTTCTTACGAAGAAATGCTTCTTGCAAAGCATTTCTACAATTTGAAAGAAAAAAATTCTGATAAGCGGAGAAATCGCTTACAAAATCAAGTGCAGGGTCTCTTTGGATGCTTTTATGAATATCTTCGGTTTTGCTTTCAAATATTTTTCGTATTTCATGCAAAGATATGTTTGTCTTCTTTTCAAAATGTCAATAAGGACACAAGAGCCCCCTGAAATTCTAATGTTATTTTATTTATATAATTGCAAGAACTTTCTTTTTGTTAAACATTTTAAAATTGATTTTAATGTAAATGAAGCGTGATTTCTATGACTTAGCAAACATAAGGTTGCCCCAAAACAACTGTCATTAGGGTTCGTATTACACAGCAATTCTATCAAGTCACCAAAAGACAATATAGTTATAAAATTAACGGTAATGCGGCGTTGAACCTTAATTTAGGTACAGAAAGGGTAGACAAAAAATAATCTTCAAAAAGTACAAAAAAATCATCATCTAGATCTATTTTACAAGTAAGTTTGCAGCAATTAACAACACATTTCTGATCCTTCTTGAAGTTTTAATAAATGTAGAACAATTTATACAGATTATGTTTTCCAAAGAACAGACTGAATGCTACTTTCTATCAAAAAGTTCCAATTCTCGGAATACCGATCTGAACTTTTTTTTATGCCTGTCAAAAGTTAATATCCATAAAAATTTTTGAGAGACATAACAAAAGTTCTTGATACTTTACAAAAATTTTTATTGCCCCCTTCTGTTTACTGGTGTGTTGTGCTGAGCTTGTGCTTGTGTTTTGCTCATTTGGATGTATACTGGGAGTTCCTCCTTTTGAGTGCTTTGAATATTTTTATTGCTGGTTCCAGGTTTAGTGATAAAAATCAATCAAAATTCAATTAATTTATGGTTCTCTACAAGTGTAATATAGATTCAGTGGCGTATTGTATTTTTGTGAGTGTGTGCGTTTTGTGTTACTTTATTTTGTTATTGTCCCTTTTCTTCAATGTTTGTAACGTTCTGTGCTATGTTTGTGATGATTTGTGTGTGTGTCATGTCATATTGATATTCTTGTATTGCTTTTATATTTACCCGCCGGTCTGCTAAAGGCCTTACACCCTTTCGGGTAGGCCGGACCAGTGTACGTTTCAAATAAAAAAATAACAAAATTCAGATTGGTATATCGAGGAGAAGTCCAACTTTTTGCCTAAAGAGAGAACTATACATCTATATTGCTGTGATGTGGCAAGTTAGTGCTGATCGGGAAAACGAACAACACTTTCAGTTGTTTTGGATTGACTATGTTAAATTTGTATTGACTCATAGTTTAGTATAGTTAAATTTACGTCGCATTCCGAAGCAATAAGAGGACTATTTTGGGATTGAACTCGTAATTTGGAATCCTGAGCAGAGGATGATGATAACACCTGGTCCGTATCCTCACTCTCCAAACCTTCACGCTTTACCAGCGAGAGGACGTTCGACCCTCGGTGTCAAATTTGACCGACTACAATACACTCCGATTCATAAGTTGAATCGGGTTTGCAGCATGGAACCCTCCATCCCTGAAGCCAAGGCCATACCACCAGGCCACCGCAGCCACAAACTCTTTCTTGGGAAATAGCCTAACGTTCATAGGACAAATTAGCATTGGCAATTTACCATACAAACCATACACGCCACAGGCATATATATGATCCCTAGAACAATCACGTGGATGCTGTCAGGCGTATGAAGTTCGATTATTTCAGACATCTCATTATCAACTTATTCATCCATATAGTATCAAGCATATTTCCTTCGAATTTAACAAAAACGAATACAGGTCATTAGTAAATATTTTCCATGAATTCAGATAATCGGCATCCAATATTTTGTCCGTGGATTGAAACGAGTGAAACACAATGAAAGGGGTTTTGCTATTTTATGTAACCACATAATGATAGTTCAGGCAAGCAGATGCTTATAATTTAACGTCGAGAAAAGCCGCTTCGTTGTCAAAGGGATTCCTTATTCCTTCTTAAGCACGGATATTATATGCTCCATAATAGACACGTCTATCTTTCAGATAGCACGCTCTTTTTCATATATAATGTGTTTAACTTTATTTTTTATAAACAAATACCTAAAATATATTTATTTCTGTTGATATTGTTTTATTTCCAACCTTGTTTCTAGAGCATTCCCCATATTTCTTGCAAATCATTCTCTTGGAGAAGTTTATGATTTTAGAGGCCGTAGTGGAACTAGAAAAAAAATTAGTAGCTTTGCGCCGAGTTTAGATTTGACGACCATTCGCAGTTTCTAAAGAACTGTTGATGAGAATTCTAAAGGGAAATTTTTCTCAACCTGTTAAATAAAATTATTCGGAATCAATGAATTTCATCTCGTTATTTTGAATTAAACGAATGCAATAGATGTACTAAAATTAAAATAATCTAATAAATATTTAAAAAATATTTAAAAGCATTCCGACTAGAACGCCATGATCACGAGAGATCGGAATTATGGGTTTCCGGTATTGGGCATTTGAAGTTGATCTCTCTGCCTCGAAATCAACCTTTGAAAGATGGTTAAAAGTTTAGAAAACCATTGAGGAACGATTTCAAGGAGAAATGCAAGAAATCGATTCAGAAATCACAAAGAAGGCACTGATCCAGGTGCTAATGTTGTTGAACCAGGTTATATAGTAAAAATCGTTCATGTATTTTATATTACAGTAAAGCGCTTAAAAGCCTTTCAAGGCTACTGATCTTAAAACGATGTATAAATGAAAGAGGTATAGTGGAAATTTTTGATAAACACCTTGATTATTACAAATTTAAACTTGCTATTATTGAGAAGCTAAAAAATAATAATTTTAAATTTTTTTAAATATAATACTGGTATATTATACACAGTATTGAAAGCATAAAAATTTGAAAATTAAATACGTTTATCATCAAAGTAAGAAAAAATCCTACCTTATTAGTATATGTTGCGGTAAAGCAAAATGAAGGTAAAACCAGGTTTATCGAGTTAAGTGGGGATACATATTAGGCTTGTGTTCGCAAGCCGGATATTTCTCCTCGCTTCCACCTTAGCAGCTAAAACGGCAAACCAACTTAGTCCAAGGTTAAAGGTGGAAGCGTCTGGAAATCTTCGCTTTTAGCCGCAAAGCCTGGTAATCCCTCACAGCAATACGCAACTGAACGAAGCACAG
>BGPR01000561.1:81778-108589 GCA_013235015.1 Araneus ventricosus | reverse complement strand
CAGGTGATTAATTAAAAAAATCTTTAACTACCGTTTGATGTGCTGATTTTCTGTGAATATTAATACAACATTATGAATCGAATTATTTTTATTTAATTTTTTTTCACTATTCTTTGGACAAAAGATATAAGTTCGAAGCTTTTCTATGGAGTCCATTGAGCCTTTAAAAGCAGATGGAATAACTTCTTCAACATCTCTTAAACTAGAACCAGACAATTTATCTTCTATTAATTGTGAATAATTTTGATGTATCTTTATAGCAGTTTCTATGCTAGAAAGGAGGAAATTTTCACATTTTAGAACGAGAGAAAACGACGCAAAAGCCAAAGTGTAAATGCATTAATTTATCATTACAACGAATACGAATGAATCGGGACTATGGTGAAACGACGTATAAATGTAAACGAGGTATTAATGAGAAACGCGTATAAACGTTGTTTACTGTATTTACTTTTTGTTATTCCTTCACTTTATGAAAATTTTAGGTACAAGGAACAAAGTTTAAAAGAACATGCACATTTGAAACAAAGCAACCGATACTGTTTCTGCTCTGATAAACAGCCATAGCAAAGAAAAACAAAGCACATTTCATTCTTTCCCTGTTTACTTTGTATTTTTAGATACCGTAAATATTTACATAAACGACTCCTTCCTCTCCCGCTATATCAACAGCTGGAAGAAAACAACCAAAAATCATTTATTTTTGGCATTTTGTGAGATTTCGGTGGACAGACACAGGTGTGAGCAAAGGAAAAAGACTGTTACTATGAAACACACTAGCCGTGTTTTTTCAAAATACTTCGATGAAAGTCAGTTTCTTTTCTTTTTTTCCTCTGGTGCGGAGGAGGAATTCCCAAACGTGCTTGAAGATGTGCTCGGAAGATATAAATTTATTTCTTCTGAAGAAATGTTTTCGCTATGCATTTCTTCTTATTATTATTTTTCTATAAACGGAGAAATCATTTTCTACGTTAAGAAAAAGTTTCGAATTCTTTGTGAGGGTATTTGAGAGTTAATATTGCAATTCAATCTTTTCTTGCATCTTTTTTTTTATTATATATAAAAATATTTATTCTGTTTTTCTGATTTTTGCATTTATTTTAATTTATTTTTGAAATCTAATACAAGTTTTTCTTCACTTATATTTTTGACTTGATTCAAAAATAACTATTAACTAAATAATAAAAAGTGCTGCTATTTGGTTAGTTACGTGACCTTTAAGAAAAATTTTAAAACGAAATTCTACTCTAGAACTTAATGGTTTTTTTTTTCAATTCCTACTATTAGTTCACACTCTCCCTGTATATATATATATATATATATTTATATATCTTGTTCAAATTTTGCAATCGATTTTAAACTAACTTCCCGATGAGCTGGAGACTTGAAACTTTAAACATAGCTCAGAACTAGATGACAATGCAATATTAATTCGCTTTCTTGTCTGTCTGTCATTTCATATTTTGCATGACGCCTGCGCAGTACGTTTTTCATTATATCTCGAAAACTATTAAAATTACAGACTTAGTTCTTGGATATATGGATGGCCCATGGGATCATCGAAACACCCCCATATTTTAGCCATATCTTTGCGCATGCGCAGTACGTTTTTCATTATATCTCGAAAACTATTAACATTACAGACTTGGTTCTTGGTTATATGGATGGCCCATGGGATCATCGAAGCACCTCCATATTTCAGCCATATCTTTGAGCATGCGCAGTACATTTTTCATTATATCTCGAATCACCTAAGTAGGAATTGACTTCAAAACTTTTTTTATATTACTTGTTTAAAGTATGAGTAGGAAATTTAAACAGATAATTCACCAGACATACCGTTAATTATTAAGTGGAGTTACTCACGACCTGCCTAAGCATAAGGGGCCTCTGAATGACAGCCGCTGTAATAGTTCGACTACTGAGGCCAGAGTCCTAATAGCCTATCATAAAGCCACTGCACGACCCCTCCCTTAGGAAGTATGTACTATCACTAGTGGGAGGTCACTACACCCCAATATTTCTATACTACCAAGGGGAAGTGAGTGCCCTCTTACTTATCTGGTGGCCACTCATCCGTGTACTCGCGGTGCCCCCTCCCCCCGCGGTTGAGAGACATATCAGAAAAGTGAAATTTTGAACTTCAGATATTTGAATTCTGAATTTTCGAACGGATATTTTTGGATGCAAACAGGAATATCATACACAAAATTAACTCAGAAATAATAAAGCAGAATTTCGCTTATTCAATAATGGATTTTGTAGAAAATTTCTCATTATTTTCTCTTTCATGTTACTATTTATATTTAAATCAAAATTAAACATACTAATAAAATGACGATCAACCTATTTCACGAATACATATTAGCATCCGTTGCAATAATTTAATTTTTTTAATTTTTCCGTAACAGTTACGTACTAAGTATGAAAAAAAGATACTATTGATGACAATTTACGATTCTGAAATTATTTATCAATGATATTCCATTTCATGAAAAACCCTATTTTCCAATTTCTTTAAAATAAAGCATGGATTTGCTGGAATTCGAAACTTTAATGGATTAAATACCATTTAAAATGTCATAGATCGAATTGCATCTTTTATAAAAATGTTGACATTTATTCCTGCCACTTTATATAAGAAACAAACGTGATCATTTGAAACAATTTTGCACAAGAGTTTTTTCTGATAGAAAACAATTTAATGCTTCCAGAGTTCTGATAAATGCACATGTCTAAAAGAGACCGTTGTTTCTCCCTTGTCTATAAGTCATCTTGTTTGGCTGATGTTGCATTTCAAACCACGTAAATACAAACATAAGCAGTCAGAAATATTTTTACCAAGTAAACATTCACGTGGGGACGAGCGGTGCTGCATATTTTTATAACGAAACTCTTGGTGATGGATGTGGGACATACGTTTCACGCGCATTATACAAACCTTATCGGCCCTTCTAAGGGCAAATGTTAGAAAGCCAACTCCCCCCCCCCCACGCGAGATTCGGGCACCAGACAGGATTAGCGAAAGGCTCCCCGCAACCAAATTCAGATCAGTTTTTTTTTCTCTCTCTTAATATTGATAATGACTTGTATGAAAGAGATGCATGAATGGAAGAACGAATGAACGATGGAAAGCTGAATGAGTGAGATTCATGCTACTAATATAAGTTTCCCTTGCAGATTAAAATCCCCGTTCAGTAAAGATAACATTTAGGTTTAAATAAATTTATAATTAGACCAAACGGTAAAAAACGGAGACGGGGGACTTTATAGTCCAGGAGCTCCGAGTAAAATAGTCATCATTGTCGTGCCTTATCAGGGATTAGCACACATATTATTTGGTGTGGCAACCCCACACGTTAACCACGTTAACATCTGAACGGCTACAATTCAACGCCGCATACATTTCCTATATATCCCCCTAACACCAAAAGACTTAACCCTCTCATACCGAGCAAGGAGGTCCCGGGCGATCTAAAAATTTCCCCTTAACAGCGACGAAAGCCGGTTTGAGGCGGTTTGCATCTTCTGAGGGGAGGGGAGGTTCTAAAATCGCTTAGGAGATAAGCGAGGTAGGGGGGGGGGTCAATAATCCTTGCCACCAACAGTTCATTTCTGTGTGTCTTAAGGGAAAGTTATAGAAGGGGTGGAGTGGTGGGTAAAATGGCCACCCAGGTTGGGAGAGTCCAACAGGAGTGCAGAACGAAGAAAAATGGCTGAAATAAAACACACTCGTAGTGTAATTCCAATAATATTGAAAGTGAGTGAGTTCTTTTTCTGCAGTTCGTCTTTTATTTGTGAGTGTCATTTACCTTTTCTATAAATAATGTTTTCTTTCCGTATGTGGAAGAAACACTGTAAAGACCAAAACAAAAAAGTAAGCGAAGCAAGATATTCCCAGAAGTAGATAACGAAGTTGAAGTAAACTTATTTCTTCCACAGAAATATATATATTAAAGTTATTTCCCCTTTAAAAATGGGCAAATCGTCTCTTACTTTAAGTTGAGAGTTTATTTAAATCTTTTTGAAAGTTTATTCATATCCTTTTTTCTGAGATCTCTTTTTCTGCATTTAAAATATTTAGTATTAAAATTGAGATGTATTTTAATTTGTATTAAAATATAAACATAAGCTTGGAATAGATTTTTTTAAAATTATTTTTTAGTTTCTTCCTTTTTCTGAAATCTCCCACACGTGTTGGCTGTGGGGACACGTGCAGAAGATAAATATGTAAATAGAAGAAATTGAAAAAAACCGTATGTTTGCAGAAGTATGAGATTTAACGAAGTAGTCTGTTTCCTTAAGAGGGATTTTTCTAAATATTTTTGCGAAACCCAATCAGATATATGGCATGTCCAAGAATAATCTTGTTTACTCTAAGCATTAATAACAAAAATATGAAAAGGTGAAATGAAGTGTTATTTGCGGCAAAAAAATGAAAAAAATAAAATTAAAATTAAATTCTGAGAACTTAGATTTCAATATTAATTGTTATCCAAAAGAACTTAAACTTAGTAAAATAACTCTCATCAAAATAATGGTACCATTTTAGATATTTAAATTGAAATTTCTAAACAAAAAACTTTGATTGACCTGTTTGATAAAAGAGCTGAATTTAATTTCAAGTGTAAAACTTTTGTGATTATCATCCCAATATAGATTCTAGGGTTTTTAGAAATGTAAATTTTAGTCAAGTTGACAGAACAAAAAAGATTGCAATAATAGAAATGATTTTTATATGGCTTCCAATGTTTTTAAAGAATCTCAATGATAACAATTTCCCTTTTAATATGCAGCGCATTCAAGATCTTATCCTTGAAAATAGTCTGGAATATAAAATTAAAAAAAAAATCTTTCTCTTTTCATTGAGGCATATATGGAAACTAAGGGCTCTTTTAATTAATATGTCTAAATGGTTTCATTCCCTAACATTTCTGTTTTTCCTCTACCTATTTTGGCTTTTCGAATGCAGATATCGCCATGGTTCTAGTTTTCTTTAAAAAAGTATAATAACCTATTTTGGTGGAAAGTTCGCGTTGGTTTGTGATAACGTGAGGACATTTTTTTCTCTCTTCTAAGGGTGGGGTAGGATTATTTTTACGAAGGCTGTTTTTTTCAGCCAGAAGGATAATAGTATTTTTAATCAATCTTACTAGCGTTTTTATGCATGCGTTTGGTTTTCCTTTTTCTTTTAAAATAATGCTTTTTAGATGGTACTGATCTCCTTTGTCTTTTGTTGGGAATTTCGGGCTAAGAGAAGATATATTTGGCGTAATGCAAGATTCTTACAGAAAAATTTCCCAAATATTTTGAGTCCATTTCGAATAAAGTCCTCATCCCTTCAAAAAATGGACTAGAATGGATTCCTTGTTTGTTTAATTCGATTCTCTCAGAGTATTTATCTTATTTTTTTGCTGTCATTGATGATTTTGATTTCCATTGTTTTTTGCTTTTTGTATGCAGCTACAATTGCGCGCTACTTAAGCATTGTATAGATTTTATTCTTTATATTTTGTTATTTTGTTATTTCCTTTTTAAGTTAAAGTTAAATTTATTTTTAAATTTATTCTACTTTTTCTAGTTGACTGTTTTTAAGGAAAAAAATCTAACAATTTTTTACAGTGCATTCATTGTAGCTGCTTTGGGAGAGCAAAGAACGTCCAGTCTGTACTCGATTGCCTGTCAAGTGTTTTCTAACATTTCCTGTGTCTTTTAACCTCTTTATCCCTGTATAAACTGAAGGAACACTCGGTGGACTTCTTTGGAACATCTTGCGAAATTTTCTTTGCACGACTTTTGTGATTTTGTTTACACTTACCACAATACACACTGCGCTTTCTACAAGACGGTCTCCATTTTTTATATTACAGCTACCACGTAATTAGCGCAATCTACCTCATTTTTATTATCGTGTTTATTACAAAAAAATTGATTCTTTTGACGCAAACTGCATTTAATTTCACTTTTTCATACATTTGTTATTAATGTCTGGAATAATAAAGATATTTCTCGTACACCGTGTGCAATGATCATAGAAAAGGATATTCGTTGGATACACTTTTTGATGACCAATTTTTTGACGTGTCATTACTTATCCTAGGTACTGATGGAAGAATCAAAAATGGCTTTAGTGTGAATTCTCAGGAATAAATGTAACCTAAAAAGATAAAGGTTTTATAAGAGAACAAATATCATATCTTTGTATTCATCATGATTCTGTCTAATAAATTACAATGGACATTCTAGTTACTAAACGGATTTTCACTGCGAGTTTATGAAACCGCTCATTTTGAAGAAAGTTAATACAACCTCAAACAATTGTGCCATGAGGAAAATACTTTAAATAACATAATTAAATTTCTTTATTGTCGGTACTAAATTAAAAATAACTCAAAAAGTTATTAACATCGCCTTCTAGAAAAACACGTTCTTATATTTTTTTTAATATAACTTCACTTGTTTCATACTTATATAAATGTAATTTTGTAATCAGTTTTTATGAACATGAAACATTTCAATTTCCTCATTTCTTAAAAAATTGTGTACTTATGTATTCTTGAGAAAAATACAATATTTTAATATTTTCAGAAATTAGTTATATTAGAATCAATTAATGGAAAAATTTATTTAAGTTTTTATTTTTTGCAAGCGACATCTCCTGGTAGTGAATTTGAGAAGAAATAATTATAAAATTCTATAATATTTCTAAGAATGAATTATAAATTAGAGATTAAAATGCACATAGAAAAGAAAATTTAAAATTTCTACTTTTCAGCACACTAGTAAAGCGCTTTTTTAAAAACTGCTCCATTAAATTCATTATCATTTGTTTAATTCTTTCATGCCAGAGGCCATATATTTTTACCAGCATTCTATTTACGTCATTTGTTTGATGCTTTTCCATGTTTACTTTTAGAAACGCATAGAGTTCGTTTCAATACAGTTCGTTTCCGAGACTAGGACACTTTTGGACGATTTTACACAGGAAATGGGTGTCAGGCAATGAGTAATATGAGCGCATTTCCTGTGTTCTTTGTTAGATCACGCTAAGTAAAATGTAATCATGTCTCCCTGCATTCTTCACTTTCCCCCTATTTTGCTGAAAATAACTAAGACTGGCGCATGCGCAAAAGCGCGGAGGGTTTCGGAATCCGAGAACATACAATTGTATCCTATGATTCGAAGTATGTTTTGCACAAAATTGCCTTCATGATAGAGTGCAAAAGTTCCATGATATGAAGAGATTGGAAAATAAACATTTCATACACAAATTCCCCAGCACAAACATAGCAGGAAGTTGCTGTGTTGAAACAATAATGCTGGTGTTCAGGCAACGGAAGGAAATCATGACACACCCCTTTGTTATTATTTTATTTAAAAAAAAGTCATTTTGAGCACTGTTAGATTTCAAAAATGCAATTACATCATTTTTCGGCTTTGCCAGTACTTTTAAATAATTTATATTTTCGCCACCAAAGTTTGTTTCTTATCCTGTGGCAACTTTTAAATTCCCAACGGATTATTTATAGTTTTATTAAATATCTCAATTTATCATTTTTATTTTTGTAGTAATCAACTTAATTATTAATTGCTTTAACTTTTTATGTAGTTTCTTTTAATTTTCCGATGTTTATTAAATTGTAAATCACTTTTATCTCACGGAAATATATGCTCACCATTTTAACGGCGGAAGCTTTTGTGTATAAATTGTTTGCTCATCACCTGGCTGGGAGAGTTTCCTTTGTCTAGTGCTAATTGCTTTTTGAATTCTGAACTTAACGGCCGCAAGTCTGGAGGTTTCGAGTTCCGAGGACTTTTTCATTCAAGTGTGCAGACGGGCATAAAAAGATTCTGTGGATGATGTATTAAACTGGAAAAAATGACAAGCAAAGTCGACGGATTTTTGAAAAAAATCCTTTTGGAAAGATGACAAGCTGCTGATGTGTTGAGCAAACCGACAATCCATTGTCATGGGCTATTTCAGAACGTTCGTGTGCCAGTGGAATGGAATGTGTACGAAAAGGTAACCCTTTAAATCAAGGCGGCGAACAGCGAATTAAAAAAAAAATTGAATAAAGTTCATTGAACCTGATCATAAACTGTTCTGCAGTAAAAAATTCTGCATTTTTACCAACCATTTCAAAGTTTCTTCTTGCCATGCCAAGAACATGCATGACAGCACCAAAAAATCTTTTTCGAAAACTGAAATCTTGCCCAGTCATGCTGCGACAGGGTACAATTGCAATCTCTCATTCTCTTATTTTCTTATTATCTTATTCAATTTAAAAAGTCTGCAGCTAAAAATAATGTTAACTTATTTTGTATTAATGTGTAGTGTTTTTCTCTAGTTTTATCTGTAGGTTGTCTGCATCAGAGGAATCTGTACGAACGTGAAGTTTTTGTATTTCAATATTCTAGAATGTTATTAATTTAAAGTTGGCAGGTAAAAGATTAAATGCATATATACAAGTATTTATTCAAAAATTTGGATCTCTTATATCTCTTTATTAGTGTAACAATGCAATTGTAGATTTATTTCAGCAATTCTTCCACTATACGTCAAGGTTCTTCTAGGTAGTCTAGAAAAGGAGGGTAATTACTTTAGTGAAAGTAAAAATTGCATTATTTATTGGTGCTTATCCTTTAACTCCAATTTAATATATCACCTGTCTTTCACGCACAAATTTGCATAAATTGCTCAAATCTCCCTACAATAAATTTTAAAAGGACAGCGCCGGAAATCATATGGTTCGCAAATGGAATATAATGAAATTATTCACAGAATCTACAACTAGGTAATATCTTCAACGTAAATTGGGCGTTTCATTTCTGTCATTTCCAGGCAATCAGAAAAGCTTTGCAAGAAGTTACTGCATTGAGACAAGAAGTAACTAATTCTGATAATGTTGTTGTCAGAATGTAGATGATGAGAAGACTAGCAAAAGTTTTTGTTATTGAACCCTTTGTTATTGAACAATTTTGCGTAATTTGATGTGTTTCATGTTTTCAAAAAAGGAATTTTCTAATCGATATGTTCTTCGCTTCCTGATGTGCTAGAGCTCTGAAATTCTGTAAACTAATGTGTTAACTTAATAGAAATTCTATCTTTTTATATGTTTACATTTAATTATTAGTTAATATATTAATATAATTCAATTAAAAATGGCTCTGCTTAATTTTGAATTTGAGAAAAACTGATTTTAAAATTACAAATATAATAGCCCAGATATGTCTCTCGGCAACGCTCTGACGTCACCAACAATAAAACCGGCGCCGTAGCACTGTGAGACGTTAAACAGCATTATTTCATTGTTAGAGAACCTAAATTTCAGTAATTTTAAATTTAAAAGAGTAATTGTCGTTCTAATTTCAAATTTTATAGTTCTAAAATAGTGAAATAAAATTTTCTATCGACTGATATAAAATGTATCTCGTTATTAGTTCCCTAGAAAGTCTAAATTATATTAATTATATATTTCAAATTAATTTCCGTTTTTTAATAGAAATTAGTAAATTACGTCAGTGGTATATCATGCGCGTGATATAGTTTGGACGCCACGATGCATCTCATTATTTATTGCAATCGTGATGACTTAATTTGATAATATTTTTGGCAACGTTCGACAAACAGAGAAATGCTTTGTTTTGATTAGAATTTCGAAAAAGAATTCCATTGAAATTTTAACTTTTGTCTAACGTTTGACAAGCTGAGAATTTCATGGTTATTGAATTGTAATAAAATTATTAAACAACGAAAAATACTTCACACGGAATGTTGTTTACCAAGAGGTTTTTTGAATAAAGAAATAGGTAAATAATATGTAAAAAAATATTTCCTGGCATAAAACACATGTTTATTTTATTTTTTCAATAAATGTTAAACATTTTTCTCGCATATATATCGATTTAAACACACCAAATTTGACTGGAAATTTCTTAAATGAAGAGGCAATTTGCACCCGTCATACCATGACAGGTGATTTCTAGTTTTATAATATTTATAATAATGAGTTATAAATTAAAGATTAGAATGCAGAAAATAGCAAATTTCTACTTTTTAGCATACTAATAGAGGTAAGTATAAAAAACTGTTTTCATTAAATTATTTTCAGTGCAATTTGTCTGGCATACATATTATTACAAAAACAAGTCCTTTCTCCCTATAACAAAACTAATGGAAAGTACAGAAAATCATTTAATTTCGCATTGTTCACAACTTCGGCGTTCGGGACAGATGCGAACAATGTCGGAACGTGGCTACAACAAAACACATTCGCAATATTATTCCGAGAATATTCGGTTGGAACATGTTCCTTTTTTTCCTTCTACCCTAATACTTTTGCCTTTTCTATAAATAACAATTTTATTTCTACGTATCTAACCGCTGAAGAAAACAAGAATAGACGAAATCATTAGACGTTATTAACGAAGTGCATGGGAGATGTAAATTTGTGTCTTTCAAAGAAATCTTTGAAATATAATTTCTCTATTTTTTTTTCTTTTCTTTTATAATTCAGTAACATACTGCTATGTTAAGTTCAGAATTATTTTTAAATTCTGGAATCTTATTCTGTATTTAAATATTTGAAGATTGGGAGATAAATTTTTTCTTCAAGCAATGCATTTTTCCGTTCAGTAATTTATTTTATATTTGAAACTGTATGCACGTGCCTGTTGTGGGATATATTTAAATTGATTTAGGAATAATTAAAGGAACGTATATTTTGTTAAACACGGAGTTTAAAAATGTCTTTGTATAAATGGAATTTCTTGAGATAGTTGGTTGAATTCTTCGAAATATGTGGAAATTGTACGAAAAAAAGCGATTTATTATTTATATTTCAAGGAATTTTTTTTTAGGTTACGTTTTATCTTTACTTTCTTTTATATGAATTTTGGAACAGCTGATTTTTATAAAGGAATTAAAGTGAAACATAAAGCACAGAAGTAGATTAATTCTATGACAAATTAATAGTAATTCATATATGAAATCTGTAAATTCAGTCTAGAACTATTAATTAATAAATTATAAAACATAATCACCGGTAGTGGTTTGACCTTTCTATCAGCACATACGTTGAAATAATTCTAAAAATATCATATAAATTTAATTTAATTTTACTTCTATTAATGAATCAAACGGATATTTAAATGTTAGTTTAGTTAGTAGTTTTCAGAAAAAAATTTGTATTTGAAACATCTTAAAAACTGTCGTACATTTTATGTGTATTTCTGATTTTATTTCAGTAATTTCAGAGATAAAATATAACAAGATTTTACATGAATATTTCCCGTGGAAACAATATAACTAATGCTCTTTCCATTCTTATAAATAAAATACGCGAAATAAATCATATCCCAATCCTTCCTTGTTTACTTATACAAATAATAAACCACACATATTACAGTGCGGCCAGCACGAGAAAGCCTGTGATCTACTACCTCATTCAAATGAGTGCATTTTGCTGAGAGGCAGAAGATAACAAAATGGAGTAAAGGCTATGCCATCAGGTAGAAATAACTCGGATGTAATAAATACGGGGTGACAATTATTGAGCTAAATGAAATAAAAAATTAAATTTTCAAAAACTACTGAGTTCAAAAATTTTATTCAAATTTTAAAAGTAACTACAGATATTCGGATTCATTTTTTGACATGTTCGATATGCTTGACATCAATGGCTATGACGCGGCGCAGACGAAGAGCAAAATTCTGCAAAAATCGCTGAAGTGTCGAGACATCGACACTACCAGTTCTCTCGTACTTTTCAATCACATTTTTGATTGTTATAACACTTGGACCGGTTGTCTTCAGCTTGTACTTGGTCTCAAATTTCCTTTGAGCCGCAATAGGGCTGTTACTCCTCGAATAGTAGGCCTTGACGATCAATATACGCTCAGAAACGCTGTATTTCGAATAAGAGTGCGCATGCTAAAAAAATCACAACATATCCTGCATTCAACCACCAAGTGTTAACTGAATCTCTCCAGTGGTTCAAAAGGTATCAAGGTTTTTTCTCTTATAGCTCAATAATTGCCACCCTGTACATGTCGATGTCTCCCTTTTGGGTAAAATCGAGTGTTCTGATATGATGTGATGCTTTCACACAGTCACCGTACAGTGACGAGCGGATTATATTATACACAAAAGTGGCCCTTCCTCTACTTCAGAGGTTCCAAGCCAGCGGTATGAGTACCCCTGAGGATTTGGGCCAACCCATTTGGGGAGCCGCAAAATTAATGCTGGTAATGACGGAAAACACAAAATATAAGGGATTGAAATTAAAAAAGTGGTAGAATATTATTTTTTTCCCAAGTTATCAATGTTAAATCAATAAAACATTTAAAATCTTTCACACATACCTCATTTTATGCATGTATTACATATAAGCTTTACTCAGCTCCAGATATCAGAAAATATCTGTCTTCGTTTGAAACTAGGCATAAACTCAACTCTATAACAGAAATTAAATGATTGCAATGAATTTCTTTCATTTAAATACTTAATTTTCACGATGAGTAATTGTTATCTATCGTCATAAGTTAATGTGAAATCATTTCATTATTGCTTTTATTTATTTTGACGTTGAATGTAAATTGAAATAAAATGTACAATCAAGAAAAAATTTCAAAAATTTACTAAGTTAATTCCAGTCGTTTGATTTTTGAGTTAACCTTAGCCCTTTTCTATGTGCAAATCTTACTTAACTCTTACTTACTCTAACTTAAAACTTCTAAGTGTTGCGGATGGTTCAGGGGATGTGATAGATGGGATACTCAAAAATAAAAAAAAAACTAATCGGAAGGGGGAGATAGAAAAAAGTTTGGGAACCATTGCTCTACATTAACAACGATGGAAAACAGACATGAACCTAAATGAGCACGTGTGATTTGCCTTATGCAATCGAATAATAGTACACATAAAATCTCTCAGAATCGTCCAGAAGTTGCAAAGTTCACTCTAAAAATAGTGGGGTACGATTTCAGATCTAATAAGCAATTTGGCAAATTATATGAAATGAAGACATGATAGTTTTACGGTAGGTGATTGTGTCCGATATTAAAGACAAAAAACGAAATTAAGCAGGCGAGAAAATTTACTCAACATTTACAAATTTCCAAAAATTTGATTTTAAATTCAATATTTTAAGATTAATTAACTGGTAAACATAGTAATGCATATTAGATAACTATTATAGACAAATTGTTTTGCACCTTCTTCCAAAGCCAACAGTTTGGTTTTATTTCTGTCAATATTCTTCAATTTAGAAGCGAAAAGTAAATTACTTTGTAAAGATTTCTGAACTAAGTATGCATTCACAATATCTTAGAAACAGTAATGTATTTTTTATTAACTGCAACCTTAAATTCATTTGGATTTACCCTGCTTTATTTATGTTTTCTCCGTCTATCATCAAAGCCCAAAAAGCCGTTTAGGACGTGGGTTTAAAAGAAAATCTTAAATTCAGTCACACATGAAGCTCAATATTTATGAAACATAAACAAAAATTCCTCTACTGAAAAAAGTAAAAAGTAGTTGTTCTATTTTGATAAACAGACTGGCGAAAGAAAAACGTGGCATGTTTTTCTTGTTTATTTTGTACAAATCCTCTAACGCACATATCACAATAAACAATTTTTCCCTCCCTCTACATCAGAAATCGAAGTGAAAGCGCCGAATATCATTTATTTGGATATTGTACAGGAATTCTGTTGTTGGACACAGGTGTGAACAACTTGGGAAGACAGTCGCAATAAAACGTTCTGACAATGTTGTTTTAAGGATTTTCAGATGCTGCTAGTTTATTTTCTTCATTCCCTAGTGGTTTTGTCTTTCCAGTCTCTTTGCCCGTCTCTGGAAATAGCTATTTCTTTAAGCAAAGAAAAGGCAGACAGAACCACTGTATGGAGGAGAAGAAACTCCCAGACGAACATAACGAAGTGCTTGAGAAAAATAAAAAAAAATATATCTTCTCGAGAAATGTTTCTTGCGAATTATTTCTCCTTCTTTTACTATTCTTATGAATGAATAAATTGCCTACAGTACTGGATTGCCAGCTTGTATAATTTTTTCCCCTATTTTTTCCTGTTTTCTTAAATATTTGAGGATTTTATAAATGTTTTTTTATACGAAATGATAAAAAGGAAAAAAAAATTATCAATTCCTTTCATAAATACCTGTGTTATTTGCTTTTTAATTCTTTATGTTACATACTCTATTTTTTCAGGTATGAAAATTGTGTTTCAAATGTAAATAAAATAATGTTCGCTTACAGGATGATTAAATATGTCAAAAGCCTTGCGCAGGAAAAATCCTATACACAATCTTAGTTGAATTTCCGACATTTACATAGTTCTTACAGAAGAAGTAAGTTTTTAAGATTAAGAGATAAAATTATCGTAATTAATATTCATGTTCTGCGCTATGTACCCGAATACTTCAATTGTTTCTTTGCGATAATAGCCTATTTGTCATTTATGACACACAGAAGACAAAGTAAATAGTATGCTAGTATATTCGTATAAAAGCAAAATAACAAATAAATAGAAACATATGATCCTAAGTTAAAAAAAGACGATTTAGAGCTGTTAAAGTTTTGCATGTAAAATCTAGTTTTGCATCAAGTTATAACAAAGCACAACAATTCCCATTTTATAATTATTAAGATTTTAAGAGCGTAAATCCTCATACGCAACGAGCAATTTTTCAGTTTTTACGCTCCCCTGAATAGTTGACATAATGTATCCTAAGCTTGCCTGATTCCGGAGTACAGATTTATCAATAACGGTTTGCTAATTGTGTGTATCAGCTGACACGTGCCATCTAATGTGATAAATTTTAAAACTATAACTTTTTCATAACAATTTATATTCATGTATTTAAGGAATTATAAACGCACAGAATTTGATGACGCGATACAAATTTTTGGCCTTGTTCCATTTCGTATAAAATGCTTACTATTGTATTTAAAACTAGAATGCTTCCTAGGGAAGTTTCCTTTAATGTGAATATTTGTAAGACTCGTGAAACAATGTGGCGGAAATAAAGCAGTTTATAATAATGTTGAAACATGTAGAGTTCAATCTTGTAACAATTCCAGTATTTCGAATTGTAGACAATATTATGATAAGGCAAGATTCCGGTTTGTATATCATTCAATGAATGGATTTAAAACTTATAAACAGAATGTGAAGTTCAGTTACCCATGAATTCTCTTTTAAATGGTCTTATTGTACCTTTGGGATATAGGGAAATCCACTAATTAATTTCCATTTTACTTATGTTAATCAGTTCAATAAATAAGACTATATTAGTTTAAATCACAATATAATGCAACGCTTGCAAAATTAATTTTGTTTTCATGATCTCTTAGAAACACTAATATATTTAATATTCATTCCGACTTTCAATTCAGTTACTTTTAAAATCGAATATTTATTTGCAAATCAGTATTTCTGTGAACAGCAGACTTTGAGTAAAAAAATGCTCTTCATCACAGTCTTTAAAGGTTTAACCTATTTTTCTTCATTTGCGAATTATTTACACAACTGTCTGCTTTTACTAGTACTCATAAAATTACAATTAAATGTCTCACCATTACCAAAATGATTCAAATATTTCAATGTTGCCAAACTCGCCATTTCCTTGCAAAACATTAAAAAAATTAAAATGGCCTCTGTCATGGAACCGAATCAAAAAATAAAATTCCTTGTCTAAACGTCGTTTTCAATCATTTCAAGGAACATTCATGACAAATGCAAAGAGAATGGAACCCTGCGTTGGCCCGTGACTGCGTAATAAACAAATTTACAGATTAACCCACATTTCCTCATCGTCCCAAAATTAGGACAGCACATATAATTGTCCTTTTCATAAATTTTTTCGAATATTTTAATTTAAATCAAAGACGATTTAATATTCAAAAGTCATTTAACTGTATACAGTCAAACGTCGCAAATCCGGACGTCCAAAATCTGGAATGATCCAAAATCCGGACCTTTTTCATTCCGTAACTCCCTCCCAAATCGGCGCCCAGAGTCAGCAGAAACCGGTCGTAACCATCTGGGGAGGGAAAGGAATTACATGTACAACAAAGGACATGTACAACAATGTGCGACGAATGTATTGCGGGTGTGGGGGGGGGGCTATTGTAATCCTAATGTTAGGATCTCAAAAGAAAAGCCGAAAATTTTGAACTACCTGAGTACATCAAATCAATAGAACAAGAAATTGCCGACGATGACGCATTTGAAGTATTGCGTTGGGACGATAAAGCCCCGACAGAGTGTCAGCTCACCGATGCCGAAATATGCAGTATGGTGTAGATGAACTCCCAAACTTCGGTATCCGATAGCGAGGAGAGCGAAGAAGAAACACAAGTGGAAGATAAAATACTAATTGACAGTTTAGTGGAAGTGTTGAACACCGCAATAAAAGGACTTGAGCAAAGGGACTTTATTTCGGAGTCGGACAAAATGGCGATGCATAAAATAAAAGAGAAGTTACTTAATCAAAAACCGAAACTGTGAAGCAACTCACTTTAAATGAAATGTTTTGTAAAAATATTAAAATTAATAAGAAATAATATTAATTATGTTTATAAATCAAAGAAAACAAGTAATAAATAAATTTTAAAAATTTAAATTGAATATTCTGTGTTTTATGATGTTAAATTCACTTCTTAATATTGAAATGATCTAAGATCCGGAATTATCCCAAATCCGGAATTGCCGAAGTCCCGACGATTCCGAAGTGATCGTTGATCGATCCGGATTTGCGACGTTCGACTGTATTTGTTTTTATCGCACGTTTAAATTAATTTTCGATATTTTTTATTAAATTTTTAAAATGGCGATTTTTGCAGAATGTTTCTTTTACGTATTCAACGCGCATGTTTTTTAAAGTTTTGAGCTTCAAGAAAAGCATGTATATAAATTTATTGAGGTAATACTCCCTGCTTTTACTTCGGTAAAAAAATTACCTAGAGGTAATTTATTTTTGTATGTTCGAACGCCCTTAAAATAGGACAATAGTATAATCTGCTACTACCTAACATCCATTAGTTAGTAATAGAGATAGCCCTTTCTTTCTCTGTTTCATTCGAAACATTGCTACTCTATAAAACTACTACTTAACGCAGCCGCCAAACAGTCTTCTAATAGGTGCATATCATGTGCGGGACATGAGGGGGAGAGTTGAATATTCTCAAACAATAATTCATGAAGTCACTTTGCATTTTGAAATTCATCGAATCAGATGTTTGAATCGAACAGTTTTCAATGTTTGAATTTGTCTTCCTTTGAAAATAATTTTGAAATTAATTTTTAAAATACCATGTAAATTTTTCATGTGGCAAATTCAGTTAAAGGTACCAATGCGCATACATTCTAAAATAAACATAACACCAGAATTGACCAATTTGATAATCATGTAGCAGCTTATTTTACTTCAATTCATGAAAACTGGCCTTTTTTTATTGATGCTTTTGAAACAACATTCGTTTCTTCATGGAAGCTCAATAAGCTATTTCCTGATGATTAGTCTAAGCCTGCTTGAGTTTTGAAGACATATAACAGTTGTCTATTTGGGACCTTCTATTCCAAGGAAACCATCTTGCAGAAAGCGGTGTTCAACATGTCAATGGAGATTTTCTAAAGCTTAAAAATAAACGCGTTATGATAAAAAAAAAATCCCAAAAAACCGACAAAGAAGATGCCAGCTAAAACTTGTGGAGCAAAATCAACAAGTAACTGTAAATACCGTAATGCTGATCTACGTTTAAGGAGCTTTCTCCCATTCCTCTTAAGTAAAAGCGAATAGAAGTGGAGTGTAGCGTTGTCCTAATTTTAGAACAGCTTGTACCGCTGAAACTAATACAAGTTTTATAGATTATTTTTTTATTTTATGTGTATTTATGGGCTTAGATAAACACATAATTAACCCGTCAGCACACGCACGGGGTCTTTTTGACCCCACCCTTCCTCTTTTGTTAAAAAATTCTAGGAATTTCTAAACACTTGCCCCTGTTACTTCCTGCACCTTCATAGGGGAGTTAGAAGAAAAGGATAAGAAGGGCAAAAATGGTGAAACGGCGTTTCTCACTTTTTACTGGGGGCGTTGGGGTCAAATTGACCTGTAAGTGTGCTAACGTTTCAGGTTAATTTAAGGTTATGGCTATGGAAGCTTGCGAACGTGCGCAGCGGAGAAGAAAAGAATACATAAAAGGAAGAAAACAGGATACAAGTTCAACTCTTCTTTTTTTCTTATTAAAAATCGCATTTGTGTCTTAAGTACATGTTATTTTTACGAAAAAATGTTCTTATGCTTTGAACATATTTTATTTTTCTACAAATAGCCAATAAAATAAAGAGTAAGTGTCTAATAATTTGGATTCAAAATGACACCGAGCGTGTGCTAAATTTCCAAAAATGGGTGCGTGTGCTGAAGGGTTAAGATTTTATGAAAAATATAAATGTTTTCAATGCTTGGTACGATATGAGTTAGCAGACGAAATGACGAAGAGTTGAGCTGAAGCAGGATCTTGCTTCATACAATAAAACTTTGAGAAGGATTTCTACATTTGAAACTATGTTACAGTCGCTACTGCACTTTGAAGATTTGAAGAAAAAATTAAATCTAGTCCTTTCTTGTTTATTTTTTGCAAATCATCTACTGCAAAATTTAAAATAAACTACAACTCTCCATCTTTAGCATCAACCACCCAAAGACAAACGCCGAGATAATTTATTTGGACACAGTGTAGTATTTCTGCGGTCAGACACAGGTGTGAACAACCAAGAAAGACTGTTGCAATAAAATTCACATTCAGTGTACTACTAAGAATATTTGGGGTTACCAGTTTTTTTTTCTTATCCCTGCTAAAACATTGACTTTTTATTTTTGCCTGTTTCTTGAAATAACATTTTCTTTCTGCTCATGAAAGGAGCACTGTAACCGCTGAAAAGGACAAGTAAGCATATAAGAGAGAAAATTCCCAGACGTACCTAACGAAATGCTCGGGATATGTAAACTTATTTTTTCCGAAGAAATATTTCGGGCAATGTGTTTCTCTTTTTTATCCCTCTCTTTACTTTCTTCTTTTTTCGGATAAGTAGAGAAATCGTCTGCAGCATTAAGTTGAGAGTTTGTTTAATTTTTTTCTGAAATCTCTTTTTCTGCAGTTAAATATTTGAGGATTTGACGTTAAGCTATGCTTTTATTTGCTGAAAATGTAAAAAATGGAATTGAAAGATGAATCGTTTTCTTCAGTGAGTTTTCTTATTTTATCTTATTTTTCAACTTAAATTTACGTTCCTCTTGTTGGGCGTATTTAAATTGACTTTAAAGAAACAGAAAAAATATTCCGAGCAGAGTTTTTAAAAACTCTTTTGATAACCAAATTCTTCCAGATAACTTCGTCGAACTAATGCATATGTGGCGTAACCTAGAAAAAAATCAATTATTCAGGTATGGAAATTTATTTTCAATTTAAGGTTTTTAATTTAACATTAGTTATGTTTAAATTCAATGCTCATTTCTATCTGTTCCACTTATATAGGTACTTCCTTCTCCGTTAAGTTATATTGAACATGTAGGGATTTTCCGTTTCTGACTCCAGATCAAAAGGTTGCGTGTTCAAATCACGTCCGGGTCACCAAAAGGGATGCAGGGATTATTGATGAAAACAAAAAAAACATTATCAAAATTAAAACTTTTATTCCAAAACAATTTCATTCATATATCAACTCTGCATTCAATAAAAGTTTTGCAACAACAACTAATTTTGTTATTGCCAATCTGATAAAGATAATTTTAGAAAGAAAAATCATCGTTTGTTATTTAATTAATTAAATTTTAACCAAAACATAGATAATATGATATATAGAGATGACTTAAAAATAGTTTGCAATTGATACCTAATTAAATTTAATTACACAAGGATAATGATGTAAATATTGCTTATAATATGGAGATGCTACAAACATACGTTAATTGAGACTCAAGATATCTTCTGCTAACTATTTGACTTTCGATATTATTGCTGGTAATCAAAATATTAAAGCACCTCTAATTTTTTTTAACTAACTTTAAATATCGGAGGCGAAAACTGTGTTCTGAATAGACGTTATAAATGTTTACAAAACGTTTTAAAACTATTCTTCTAGAGCAAATTTAATATTATTATCAACATAAAGTTAATTATCATTTCAATAAAATTAATTCATCTAGCATCTTTTGTTGAGTCCTAATAAGCACTAGGAGAGTATTTTTGTAATATTATCTTCATAAATATTGAAATAAGAATAGGAAAACTCCCATTGGAATTGTGGATCAAATTTTAAAATTAATTTTAGCAAAAGATGCTTTTGATTTTGATCTTGGATCTCTAAAATTTATGATTAAAACATCTGTATAAATTTTACTCGGAATGCATATTTGCAAAATAAATTTTAGGTCGCATTATTAACCCATCGGGCTGGAGTCGACCTAATATGGTTAAAGATTAAATAACATCCCCAGTGTGTTAATTCGAATCACAGAAAAAAGGAAAAGGCAAATACGTAAATTAACATTAAACTATCCCGGAATTGTCGACAGTGGATGCTATAAGAAGTAATGGACGAGATGAAAGCATTGCTTAGTCGATGCTGATATCATATCTTTTTCATGCAGAATCTTCACAATTTCATAATTCGTGCCAGATATCTCTTGGTTTATACAATATTTTCGTGCCAGGACGATAGCGTTTCCATAATACACTTGGTGATATGCCACTTTTTTTCAAAGGAATATTTAATAACGTTAAGATCTCGGACACCTTCGTCTCAGACGCATCGTTCGTGGGAACATAAACCGACTTTGTGGAGATAGGTCACAAAGGGTCCCTGTCTTCTGTGATGTCTTAATTGATTTTCGAATTCAACATAACTCGGTTAATATTTACTTTCTATAATTTTAGTAAAATTTTACGGCACTTTCTAAATGGTTGAATTTATCCTGAGAAACTGTTGGGGAAAATTTTTAAGACGTTTCATGAGGAAAGAGTAAGGGAGATAATCTTGATATCAGCAGTAGATTCATGAGTAGTCTGTCTGGCTAAGGGCCAGAAACCTCGTTCCATAAGACAACTGAGTGTCTTTCTACCCGGAAGCTGCTTCCAAATATCAGGTAGAGTGTACTGGAATTACTTTACTACCTATTATTATTTCTAATTATAGATAATAATTTCAAGTCCTCAGTTTTTTTTTTAAAAGGAAATAGAAAGTGACGCCCTATTAATCAGATCACGTAGATTAAAATAACTTACAATTTTCTTGTACTATAAAATTTCAAACATTTTAAGAAATTCATTTCATTCACGCTTGAGATAAAATTATGATTATTTCTCATATATCATTTCTTTTATTTAAAAGATTTGGATTAGCACGTAAAAATTTATACCAAGCTGCTTTGCTACTGATAAAATCTACATTACTTTTAAACCATTTATTTGTCCTCATTATTAGCTGTCTTTAGAAGATGAAGCACAATAATTTTGTTACTAAAACAAATTATTGGTCCTGTATAGTATAATGGAAACCAATTCTTGATTTTCGTTAGATATTTCCTGCAACTACTTTTGACACTGGATTATGCATACAATTCATCTTGAGATCCAGATTAATAACTATTAAAACTCTTTGGAATCGAGGAAAACTGATCGCAATCATGATAAATCAAACTGACTCTTGTGTAATCTCAAATAATTTATCTTTCCAGTGCCCCTTAAACCAAGGTTTATTTCATTAGCTTAAACATTAAACATTCGCAAAAATCTTAAATATTTTGAAAAGAGTAAAACAGTTGAGCTAACTTATGAGTTTAACAGTTGTAATTTTGCATTCATCTACGATTTCGGCAAGCAATTATAAATTATTCCAAGCAGTGAAAATTGGTTTGAATAGTATTTGAAATAAGCTAAACATTTAATATATAATTTAGAGGAATTTGATCCTTCTCTCCGAATTTGAATCTGTATTCTATTCCAGGCGGAGGTAGCTTGCTTCCTTAATGGAAAGTACTTATGTGCTATTTTAAAGAACATTTTTGTAGGCAAACCTTTGTGGTAAAGATAAAAAAGTAATATATATCCAAATATTTTTGAAATTGATGCAGACAGTGGAATAGACAGTGGTTTCATGCACTATACATCGCCTCCAGAGACTTAATGGGATAAGATACATTTTTGTTGAGAATCGGAGGAAGATGGTTACGTGCTCTGACCGCTGGTGTTGCTTTCAATCAGTTTTATTCGAAGTTAATAACAACGAAACACTCGCTGCGATTCGGCTAATTAGAGTAGAATTTCCTCCAAAGAGAAAAACTAATGTGAATGAATCTCCCCTGAAAGTGCTCTAGGAAGTTCACCAACTTCCACACAATGTCCCAATGGGGGATACCACGAGTACGTGGGTGAGAAACCACCAGATAAGTTATTGAGTTCTCTCTTCTCCTAGGGTACAGTAACGGTGGCGGTTGTGTTACCCTCAGTAAAAGTACGTACCTGCTACGGGAGGAGTCGGCCTGTGATGGCTACTAGGACTCCGGCCTCAATACTCGAGCTAGTGCAGGGACTGCTATTCACAGGTCCCTGGTTGCCTTGGCAGGACAGGGGTAACACGGTTTATGGTTATCCTCACATATGGAAGCTCATTCAGACTTCTACCTCAGGTGCTAACTAAGTGCTATTTGCCAACATAAAACATCACAAAGTTCCTTTTTCATTCATTATTCATCATCATTATAAATAATAATAATAATTTTAGAAACAAATGAAAAATGTACTTCATCTAGGTATAAAACCCTATCGCATTAAAAATACTATTAGTTGATATTAAGTAAAATCCTTCAGTTGTGTGTGTGTGTGTGCCATAAAATACTTACTGAAAATACTGAAATAAAAAAATAATTTTTCTGAACTTACAATATCTTTTATAAGATGAAATAAAACTTAAATCAGATTATGTATCTGATATGTAAGCCCTTGTCAACCATTTTAGACAGCGTAGGTACTTTACCTGTAGATTTCATTTTTCTCTTGGCGTAGAAGCTGGTGCTGTCGAAAAAGTAACACTATTAACCCTCCATTCCATCGTTCCACTAAAACCTTGATAGATGTATTAATTACTTTAATAAAAGTTTGAAGATGAAAGAATAAGTAGCTCCATAGACAGTCAAGTAGAACTTCAGGTCTGTTCTTCCCATAAACTCTCGCTGCTATGATAAGGTAGCGTGGAGAAAGACTTCTGTCACACTCGTCATATTATCATGGCTCGAAATTACGATACACGTCCAAAATCGTCCACTTGTAGCGTCCAAAACGATATTAACCTACCTGAACCGAAACAAACCACCTAATGGACTATAGTTGCACGTTAAAGTAGAGAGCCAAATGTCCTCCCGCTGGTGCGGTGCTGAAGTTTGGAGAAGAGGTGCCAAATCAGGTGTCGTTCTCGTCATCAGACCACGGCTCAAAATTACGAGGTTCGTCCGAATTTATCCCTCGTGTTGCTTCAAAACGGGGCGTTAATATGACTAAATTAATGGATTAAAATAGCTGAAAGCACATTCATCTGTCCAAATCTTCTGTTGATTTTTTTTTGCGTAGAAGATGGTAGAACTTGTACAAAAAAAAAAATCAAACTTCATGTGATAAAAATGTGTAAAATTTTGATTTATATTCCTTTGAACTGTTGTATTTCATTTGAATCTAAACATAAATGCTAATTAATTAAAACATTTTACATCTGGCAAATATACTCCATCAAAATTCATGAAAAAGAATAGGCATTGTAAGAAAGCGTAGTTAATTACTAAATTCCTTACATTGAAATGTTTTTCTATTCATCCATTTTCTATTCATTTATTTGGTAATAATTGAAAGAAAAATACATTAATAAAATATAAAAACTGTATGTAATTAGTTTTTATCAAAATATTAGTATAAAAATGAATATTCAAAGTCGTGAAAACATTCATGCATTTATTATGTCTAGAAGTTCATTATAATGAAAATCGTTTAACATTATAGACTTTTTCGCATTAATTATTCTCTAATTTAAGTAATACGTATCAGAAAACACTTCAATCACTACCAATTATGTATTCATTAATGTCAATGTAGAATATGAAAAAATAATAACAGTCTTTACCAACAAACTCTTATAGCAATAAAAATCTTACCTCTATATTGGGAACAGTATGAAAAAGTATTCAATGAAATGTTGTTCTCCTTCTGTTTAATGGCAAAATATTCCCAACATTCTATTCATGAGTCACAAAACATTTAATTTTTTCCTACGGTTTTCTTTGGAAACTTAATTTACCACATTCGAATTGCATGCAATGCATCTATTGAGAGTAGAACCAAGTGCCTTAAAGTGCCCATTGTGTGCAAAGAGCAAATGTTCTTTTCTTTTACATATTTTTTCTTTCTTTCTCCAAATCATGCAGCGGAAGAAAAAGATGGGAAAGAATTCACAAATTTCATTTTCTACTATAGGTGTGGAAGAAATTTGTTTTCTCTGAGCGGTTTGAATCAAATGCATAAAGATGCCCCATTTAATATTTTTCTTTGTTCAAGAAAATGTAAAGCATGCTGGAATCTTTTTTGTAAGAATATTTGTTGGTAAAGAATTTCTAGCTTTCTTTTTTGTTGATATAAACTTACAAAATATTAAAAGTTCAAACATAAATGTTTTTGTAAAAAGTTTGTCCAATTGTCCTGGAGATACTTTTGCGAAGAAACGAAAGCCTAACGACATTTAATATGCATTTAGTCAGTTATTGACAATATATGGAATGTTTTACAGATAAATAGAAAGTTTAAAACCGAAAGCAAGTACCAAGTGCATAAACTGACATTCGAATTAGATTTTAGCAAAGATTTCAGACATTACATTAATTCAAAGTCCATTCAAATCACGGTAAATTTTTTTTAAATAGATGATTTTAAAAAATGATGAAAAAATTAGATTTCGAAATAATTCGACAAATCTGTGAAATTCCATGATAATCGCATTTTCGACGATCATGGCTTGTCTAAATATTGCATAAAAAGCATACAGGGTGTTTCATGCCTTTTATTCACATGACTTCCCTTTAAGCAATGTTAGATAGTGTAACCACATAACTAGGCGAAAGAAATAATTATATTCTTAGGAACATAAAAAGGAGGAACGTACATTCATAGGAAAAAAACTAAATGATTGTTTTCCGCGGTTTTACATCCGGTAAATCCCGTTTTAAACCCTAAACTCGTGGTTAAAATTTTGAATTTTAGGACGAATAAGTTCTATGAAATTGCTGGTGAGTTGGTTTCTTTTAGCAGATTATATCAAAATACAAAGTGAGAATATATAAAAAGAGCTAAAATAAACACGTTTGAACATCACCCTAGAATTGCAAAGGATGCTAACAAGTATAAATGCAATAATAATATACATACTACGGAACCCGGCTGAATTTTCTAACCTTGACATTGTCATGTATGTACACAATATACAGCTATTTGTGTTAAGTATTGTAATAGAGTTCAGATAATCGAGTAAACACTTAAGCTTTGTTCCAACGGCGTGTGGCTTGGGCAAACCTCGAGTCGTTCGAGGTTCGTACTTGTGGTCTGTGGTTGGTGGAACTCGAAAAGTCACGACATTCCTACACGCGTGGCTCTGCAAATATCTCGGCAGCGCTCGAGTGAACGGATGCACTGACAACGTCTGACCACTCCCCCTTCCTTTGATGTGCGAGCTACTTACTGCAATTACGCGGGCAACAACAGATGTACTTACATGCCCACGAGCCACATCGATTCTCCCTTTTCCGACGATGAGAAATAACGCGAACCGCGGACGGAACTCGTGAAAAGACAGACCGTAGGAACGTAGCTTTAGACACCTTCCCTCGAAAGGTTCTCCTCAAATTTTTACATATCAATGAACTTAAAATACAAACATTCAAATTTGTAAATATAAAATTTCCAAAATTCAATTGATGAATGACATTTTGCATATGAGAAATGAAATCTGCAGTCCTGAGAAATCTTGTACACATTTTCACAAATAAAAGACTGACAGACTGTCACCTACTTGACGAACTGTCTAAAACTTAATACATATCTACAAGTTTATGATAAAATGTTATGCCTAATTTCATCCATGCAGATAAAGCACTTTTTCTGTTATTGAATTGGCATACACGTGAACCGACGGAGAAACAGATTTCCCATTATCGGATTTCGTCCGAAATTTGTTAGATATTTACAATTTTGTTGTAAAGAAGGAATAAACGAATTTCATTTTCTAACTCTTTCCGTTTTTGAGGCAGATAAAACGATAGAAGAGATAGTTCCAAAAATGGATTTTTATAACTCAGGAGTGTATAAACCGTGGAGATATCTTAAAATCTCGAAAAAGAATATTTGTCGATAGCAATAATTTTCTTTCTATACTTTGTTTACTAGTAAGTAAAATAAAGCGAATGTAATCGCCTACACTCACAGCATTCAAATTGCCAATAACTAATGCATGATATATAAGAAATCGCGTTCAACGAACATTTAATAACTCATAATCCATAGATGAAATAATCCAATAGTTTCCACCAGGCGTTCTGTTAGTTTTGACGCAGCGGAAAATAATAAGATGTTCTCGAAATTTCCATGAGCTCATTTTTGGTTCTGAAAAGTTATTAAATGTCGTTACTAAATTTCCTCGACAGAAAACGTATTCTAATTTTGATTCTGCATGGATGGAGGCCTCTGATGAAATCAT
>BGPR01000561.1:42753-81768 GCA_013235015.1 Araneus ventricosus | reverse complement strand
GATGGAGGCCTCTGATGAAATCATCCATCGGATAGTTCTTCCTCCTCGTTCTTTTTCATTCGTTTTTTGTTATCCTCGACAGAGAACCTATTCTAATTTTGATTCTGCATGGATGGAGGCCTCTGAAGAAATCATCCGTCGGCTACTTCTTCCTCCTCGTTCTCTTTCATTCGTTTTTTCTTAATAATAATTGTATTTTTACCTCTATCGCAGTTAAAATTTCCTTAATTTGTTTTAATATCATTGTTACTAATTTTCGCCATGTAAATGTACAAATGGGCATCAACTTTCACTTTAAACTACTGATCAGCAACATCTGTTAAAGTCTCTTTTACTGAGCGCGATCTATCAAAGAACTCTCTAAATGTGCTGATATGACTCACTGACACACCTTTTAAGTGCAAATTCGTCCAAAAGTGGTAGTCTCGGAATCCGTTGCTGAACAGTAAGATATGTTATTGCAAAAACTTCTCCTTATTTACAAATTGTCATAACTGTATATGATTTAAACCACTTAGACTTAAAATTGTACTTTTATTTGTTTAAAAAATTTAATCAGACTTACGATTAGTCTTATATATGTAATAATGTATGACATTTAATATATCATTATTTGTTAAATATATTTCAATTCAGAGTATGTCCAATATAAATGGGATTTGTTGAGTGTTTACAGGAATAGTTTTATTTCTTGAGATCTTGAAAAAGATAAACACATTGTTATATTAAGAGTTGTAGAATGGAAACCGGACTTTTATCAATAGTTTCGAAAAAATACAGAAAGGGGATTTCCTAACATTTTCTCGCAGTTGTAATAGCTAACCTACCAGGGGTCACGTAATTGAATCGATCAGGTAATCCTTCGGAAATCGCATCCGTTAGAGCTTACGGATGTTCGCGAACATCCTCAGGAGATGGCTTTATAACAAGGAAATTTTGTGGTAAAGTATCGTTTCCTTCCCTAAAAAGTGTGCTGAAAATTTGCGAATAGTCGTTTCAAGAGATATGAAAGAGTTTGAAGCTCATTTCTTATCATACTCTTAAGTGAAATTCTTTAGACAAAAAACACCTGCCAAAATAAATGGTTAAGATGATATAAATATTAATAAGAATGAATTCAAACTAATCATTTTATAAGCACACTAATGTCTGGAAAATAATCTTAATAAAAATCAGGTGAACGAAACAAAAATCGTAAAATCTTGAGTTACTGACCGAAATTCGTTAAGTAATTTGTACTTATAATTACAATCATAATATATTTAAATTTGCACTTTATATTTAGGAATCTTCTTTATTATGACATTCATTGTAGTTTATTTCCCTTATTGTATTAATTTCTTAGCCTGACGCTTTTAAGATATATTTTATGTTTTGACATCTAGATTTTTAAAGCTTTTTTATGAATTTTCAGCACCTTCGAAATACACGTGATTTTTATTAATAATTATTCCTCCTTTTTAGTCTTTAATATATTTATAACTTTTATTTACAGTCATTATTTTGCGATTGAATTTCTAACGTTCACAATTAGATGGAATGGTGTGAGGAAAAACTACTATTACACGATCATTGTATGTTTAAGTTTAGAAAATATTAAAAGTTTTTTTCTTTATTTGGAACATACAACAGTATAAATTTTCAAATCTATAGCACACCACGATGCGAGTTAAAATTCGATTACAAAATTTCATTCATATAAACATAGAAGAATTGAGACTGATAAATAGCGTGCAAATACTTGTTATACTCGTAAAGTCTTCAACAGATGTTCGATGATGCAACTATTAGAATGATGCTGTTTATAATTTGGATACTATTTGTAAATTGCGTGATGCGAGATGAATGTCGCAAAAATCGTTCAAAATGCTCTGCGGTTAGATCAAAATATGCCCAAATGATTTGAGAGATCGCTGGTGCTTACCGAAAGTTAATGTCATTCTGTAACCGTCATTCTGAATGGAACCAAGAGGAGTGGCTTTACTAGGGATGGCGGCTATTGCGAAAATAACCGGTTTACGGTTATTCAGCTTTTCTTCACCACCGATTTAACCGGTTTAAAAAAAACCGGTTTTTGAAATAATCGGTTTTAGTTTTTTTTATAAAAAAAACAAACGCCTTTTGTAGACAAGTGTTTTTTTTATTAATATTGCTTTCACAGGAAATCAATCCATTGACCAATATTTATCTGTTCATAAAGACTCTTTCAATAACCAACATACACCTCGAGAGAGCGGTTGTCGTTAATTAGCCTAAGATGATAAAATTCAAAGCTTCATTTCTTGGTAAATTTTAGTCTAATCGAACCTAAAATCGAGCCTAACACCCGAACCGGTTTTTTCATCCGGTTATTGGATTTTTAAAAAAAATAACCAGTTATAACCGGGACAAAAAAAATAACCGATAAAAACCAGTTAAACGAAACAAAAAGACCGCTTACCGGTTAAAAGCGGTAGGTTTTCCCCATCCCTAATGTTTACTGTCGAATCCTTTTAGAATACTGAACTTTGATGTTAGATTTGTTTTGATCTGTAGGAAAGCGAGGAGCATGAAGCTTGTCTTCTCTTTTTAATGGGGATTACCAAACATGAATGTCCGTAACGAGTTACATAGCTTTGATGGAAAGCTATGGACATAGTCACAGATATAAGGTCTTAGGTTTCAGGATTTCGTAAATCCGTGAAAGGTTGCTTAGAGATGCAGTCGGTTTAGATTCTTTTCTAATAGACGCCTAGTTACATGCAAGTACAGATGACAACACTTGCATGTAACGACAGCTCTTATGACAGGATACTTCGATGATGTCATTGAAATGGTCTGGAGAGTTTGCTCGTCACACATAATAAGTGATTATGTAATCATATTGATATACAGATTATTTTACGTGACGTCATGCAGACCGATGGCATTGCAAAAAACCGATAATAATTCGATTCTGAGGACCTTCTAACTTCATTAGGAAGATCTTAAGTGGGGAGAAGTTTTAGATCTAATTTTAATTTTAGTTATATTAACGTTCCTTTTCAAACCTACACGATGGCAATGTTTAGAAGTACCTCGTGATTTTGAACTGTGATCAGATGATGAGGATGGCATGTGAGCCGGAACCCACCCATCTCTTATTCTCACAACTGCCATTCCACACTAGATGGAATGCTCCAGGTTCATATGTAGAGTGGATCTCGAACAAAGAATTGTGAACCATTTGAGGCACGGGTTTTACGCATAACAATAAAACACGGGTGGCGCACTCGTACGCCACCTTGTATTTTATTGATTATGATCCTGTACACCAAAGTACCATAGTTTTACTATTGAATACTATAATCAGTGGCGGCTTTTCACCTCGGAAACAAGCAGTGCTGCAGACGATGTATAGAGCTAAGTTGTAGGAAATTTTATTTTGATTATTTTGGTATATAATGATGATATACTAAAAACTGTCAGTTTTTGAGTTATAAAAATACTGGGAAAAAACTTGTATCGTGTTTTTTGGTTATAACTAAAACTCATACAAAATTGTTGGTGGCAAACCTCAGATTCGTAATCAGCACTCCAAGATACATAAAGGAACAAAAAAATTACAAATCCGACAGAATTTGATTTAACAACTACTTAACGAATAGACTAATGAGAGAAAGCGAAAAAAAGCCAAATGAGGACAGCTGCTCCAGGGCCAGCTCTCGGGGTTCTAATTTCAATGGGAGAAAGGACTTCTTTTTTCTTCCGACTGAGAGCTGCTAGTTGCTCAATGCGTAAAATTTCGATCCTAGGAAAGGCAAAACTCTTTACAGCTCGGGTGTGTCTGTCTCTTAATACTTTATTTACTTTCCGCCTTTCCTTTTACGTTTTTTATTACTTTTTTGCCATTTTCGATTATCATTGAACTATTAAAGTGGAAAAGTAAACCAATTAGAATAAAAAAGAAAATACAAGTTTTAAAATAATTTCAGGGGGACTGCACATCTGCAACCCTAATGGACGAACCGACACCAACTTTAATGTAGACTTCCGAAGGTTTAGTATATACATCTTTTCACTTCCTAAAAGGTAAAAAAATATCTATGAAAGCCATCATTCCATCCCTCGTTGTTTCACTCACCGTTTGCTTATTGTTTCCCTCGAAGCCCTAATGTTCTATTTCTCATTTTGTATAAATTATTATACTTCACGAATGAATCAATCATATTTGTTTTGACTATCTTCAAGAGGACAGATAATTAGTCGTAAACATCGGCAGATATTTTGGGAAACGGTGAAAGTTGTCCTAAAATGATTTTACGAAGGGTCCTCAATTTTTTTTTTCAAAAGAGATTTTCTTCTTCATCTGTGAATCTCCAAAACTTTCTTGATTTTTTGACTCTTTACAGTATTGGTTTTATAAATAGCTTTTATAAAATAATAGATTCATTACCGCATGATCGTCATCTGATAAATCCTGAATGTCTTGAAGACCGTTGACATCATTTTCCGAGTTAGATAAAATTTTCTACGACATACTCTTTATCATTTATGTCCGACGCATTAATGAAGTCACAGGCCTTCTCTTCATCATAAAAACACTAAAAGGTATCGATCGGAAGTCACGATTTGGATCTTTTTGATACAAAAAGTAACGGCACGGGTGGCGTACTGAGAGCGCGAAACAGTTCACGTCTAAACAACTGCTGTCTAAAGAGAGACTGACTGCCCATCAACCTTCGCTCCTGGCTTCCACGTGTTTAGAGGGGTTGAGTGGTAGGTTAGAGGGAGAAGCACGGACAATCGGCTAATTAATAACGGCTGCATTGACACTTTTTTCTCGCCTGGCGTACTCTATACGCCAGCCAGTGCTTTTAAAAATAGTAATGAATTGTGGAAAATTATATAGAGAGAGATGGAGATGGAGATAGAGAGAGAGTTCATTACATGCTAATATTTACATGTTTAAACTTATCATTTGCTCTTAGTATCTATAGCACTTTCAATTTTTTAGATTAAATTAAAAAGATTTGGTTTTATTAAAAAATTAAGTTTTATCATAGATAAATTAGATTTTTTTCCACATGCTACTTGCATGTCTTAAGCACTATTACTTATAGGATCATAATTAAAATTTGTTTAATTAATAAACTTTTTGTTTTTACAATGCATTTTTGATTTGATTTGTTTATTTTTTTGAATGTTCATTGCACTTTTGTTTATAAGATTATAATTTAAATTTAGTTTAAGTAATAAATTTTTGAATTGCATTTTGATATGTTTTGTTTACTTTTTTTGTATGTTCAGATATAACAGGTTATATTTGTGCTTATAAAACTATATATATATATACTTTCATAGACAAAAATTCAGAATTCGAATTATAAAAATACAAACATAAATTACGGAAATACAATACAATTAAAAGAATAATATAAAAGAAAATAATCCGATTTCTGTTTAGTGCATAAGCAGTGTTAACGAAGAAAAGCAAAATATTATGAATAATAAGCGTACAAAAATGCGATATTATGAAAGAAAGAAAACAAAAAGAACAAAATTGCTTACTATTTTGAATATACAGAACGATGGGTATTTAATTTCAATGGCTCAACAAAAGATTAAATCTTTTTATTGTGGAAAGTAAGTGGAAGGAACGTTATATGTTTGAAATTTTCCTACGAATTTACTAGTTCAACATAAGAGAAACGGTTTTCCAAAGCATATATCTAGATTGAACTTTTATCTGTTTAGGAAAATAAAAGTGGCTATGTAGATAAATATTACGGTCTCATTAATATCGTCTTTTTATTGCTTAGATTTCAAATGCATATAAATATAGATAACTATGATACACATTAATTAGAATCTAAGCAAACTAATTGAAATCGAAGCAAATGCTATTTGAATTTACACTTTCTTCGCTTAATGTAAGTTTTGACGAAACTTTCCACTACATCTGTTTCCCACTTAATTACAGCAAGAACCTTTCAGAACGAGAATCCTTGCTTTGAGTTTAGAAAAATCGTCATCGGAACCATACATCTCCGATGCGTAGTTTTGGAGAAAAACTCCAAAAAATCATGGTATCATACCCGGTGTAAGAAAAAGGAGATTTATTGAATATCATGAAATTGCAAACCATGAGGAACAAATTGCCACTACGATCACCTGATCTGTCTCCTTTGGATTATTTCCTATGGTTAAATCTAAAGGAATTGGTATATAGAACCCCAGTTACTTCAGAAAGTGACTTAGTCGCTCGTCTGCATGTTGCCTACACTTATGTCGACACTGCGATGTTCGATCGGGTACGATTAACCATAATACTGCGGGCTTGAGCATGTCTCGAAATGTGCTGTTGTCATTTTGAGCAGTGACTTATGAAAATATCATGACATATGTAACTACTGCTGTTCATGTTTGTATTAAGGCTTATTTGTTTGCCCCAGGGGTGACGCCATACTTTTTCTTTTGCACTTTTTCTGAAAACTTTTCGCCATAGAGGTAGGGTCCGTAGGGCAACTCTTATATACTCAGAGCGATCTCCTTCGGGGAAACCCCGAGTTCGTGGATGAGAAGCTGCCGCATAATTAAACAGATTCTCGCTTTTCCTGGGGGTACAATAATGGTGTGAGATTGAGTTACCTCCATTCCGATGAAGAGACGTGCCTCCTTCGGTAAGGGTTGGGCCGTGGCCGGTGATGGCTGTTAGGAGTCCGACCGTAGCTCCGACTACTGTCGTGACGACTGTTATTCAATGATTCCGGATGCTTAGGTAGGCCTGGGGTAACTCCCTTTTGATACTGTGAGGGAGGATTCTAATTCTACACAGTTTGCCCTATCGTATTCGAACACCCGGTGTTTCCCATGTTTATTTCAGTTTCTTATGTCAAAACACTCTACAATCTACCTTTTGGAACAGAACGACATCAAATTAGTTATATATGGTATTTTCCAGTCTTGAGAAATGGTTTCTATAGAGAAAAATATGCATATATTTTATATAGATTATTGCCAAATAAGGTCTGAAAATAACGAAAAACTACATGCCAAATTTGCTTAATTTTCTCAGAAAGCAGAATTCAATTTCTTAGTTAATATTGCTATAAAAAGAGTTAAACATAGCTAGAATTTGGAAATACCAAAGAATAGAAATTAAAAAACGTACATTTGCCAAAAGTGACTTTTAAATCAAAAGAATATATGACTTCTGATGAACTGGATTCTGATAAATAATATATGAAATTGAATTCAGTATCTATAAATGTTGCTTCCCTTTGCGAATAAAAGAATTGTGACGAATCAGACACTCGGGGAGCAAGACGCTATGAAGACGTTACGATTTCGGTCGGCAGACAAAATGTCAGTCGATATCTTGTCGAACATGCGTTGCTTGCATACGTCATAAGTTTTTTTGTTTTTTACTGTGATCATAGTTTTGTGTACTAAAAAAGCGAAGAAAAGTAAGCATGTGCGGAAAACGAAAAAACTAAGTATCAATTGTGTTAGAGCAATTTCTACTGAAGCACGAAAAAAAATCAGCAACATAACTGAAATATACAAGGTGTGACAAATACGTAGGGAGAAGGTTGAAATAAGTCTTATACATTGAGTAGACCTCACATGAAACTATCCACAATCCTTCAAACTAGTTCCCGTCGTACACTATGCACCTCTGACAACGTGTGTACAAATCGCCGAAAGATATAGAAAACTCATCCACTGGTGCAGCTTTCAATTCCCGCATCACAGCAGCTTGAATTTGCGTAATTTCCATAAAACATCTTTTCTTTTAGAGACACTATAAGTTTAGGGAACAGGAAGAAGTCTGGTGGTGGCAGGTCTGTGGAATATGGTAGGTGCGACAACTCAGCAACCCTATGTTGAGACAAAAACAGCTTTACAATCGTACCGGTATGCGGCCGTGCATTATCATGCAAGAGAAACCAAAAGCCATGTTGCTTCAAATATGGCCGTACACGACGAATAACCACGCTTTTTTCATAACTTTATAAACCACGCGTACACAGTTTTCTAGACGGTGTTCACAGTTTCACGGTGTCATCTCCATGCACTTGCTTCAGCATTGCAAGACTTTCGTCTGCTGATTTACCCAATTTGTGAAAAAAGTTCAAATTGAATCTCTGGTCCATGACACTCCACAAAACCACCGCACAGAAAACAGCCGATAATGAATTTATCAAAACGCACAGGCGCACGAAACCACGCATTAATGTTAACTGAATATTACGGAACGTGACGAAGGTGTTCCTGATAATTGGGTTGTTCCCATTTTCTATTTCAGGTGTGATTTACCCTACTAATTCGTCACTCCTTGTATAAAACCTTAAAAGTGTTATCACTAACATATTTCGAAGGAAGAAATCAGTTTTAATCTCATGGTACTGTTATACGTAGAATAAAAATAGTTACATTATATTGATGTATCCAAAATCATTAAAATACTTTTTTGAGAAAAATCTGGAAGGAAGTTTCAATTAGTTATAGTTCCCTTTTTTCGATTAATTGAGCTTGAATTTTGAATACATCGGGTCATTTTTTATATGGTTGGGTCATTTTGTTCATCCATTTATCACAATGCGTGATGTTTAATGTTCGAAATGATCGGACTTACAGAACCTCCTTGCGGAACTCCCTTTTTTCTAACAGGAAATAAAAATGGGGCTTTTGAAGAATTAACCACTAATTGTTGATTTCTCTAAATTTAAAAGTAACCTTAATAATTTTAATTTCATTAGAGACTTATATTAAATTTAAAATTACTGAATTCAAACTACTGGAATTTTTCAAACAGAGGTATTAAATTTATTAAGAATATATTATACGGCAATTATAAAAAATAATTATTATTAACAAAAATTGAGATATAAGGATATAAAGTTTGCAAAATCTTCCGTACTATTTTAAAACTTAATGACTGACAAGCTGAAATGTACAAAAACATATGTATAGTTTCAGATGGCCCATAACCTTTCAGAGGCAGGTCTTTTAACAATCTTAATCCCACGGAGAATAGAATCTGTTAAACATTTCTCTGTTTATATGTAACCCCCTGATTATGAACCCAACAATATCAGTAAATGACGTGAATGGTCTAATACTGCTGACTTAACATGCCTCCAAAATTTAATGTTATTACCAAAAACTTCAGGAACTTCCCCATCTACTCTCCAACACTGACTAATCTTTTTTAAATATTTGATATATGTCCTGGGTTTCATTTATCTTAATATTTATCCAACTGTTTTTTAATAATACTATTGCAATTTAAAAGTTTTATTGCTTTTTAAAACAATAAGCAGGAAAAGTCTAAAAAACTCGAAGCGACGAATGCCCGAAATCGGTTACATGCTTGGTAGATGGTCACATGAGTCTCAATTTCTCTGATTAATTTTTTTCCTTTAGTTTTATGACACGTACATTAAGGAATTATTATTTATCTAGGAATATTACTGCGGTTAAATTATTTACTTAAAAGTTTACAAAGCGGACTGAAATATAATATCCCGATAAAACAGTCTTTTTAAAATTTGAAGATTTGTGGTATAAATTGCAGACCCCATAACAGATTTACTTGGTATGTGATTTACTGAACGTTAATCTGTGATTTTAAGCAACAGTGCCTTGGCCTTGTTAGGTTGTGGAAGTTTGGGAAGCACAATCATAAACAAACATCGACCTTCCTGTATATATGATTCGGAATTATAAGCTTTTGTTCAACTTTCTGTTGTCTTCTTTCAATTACTTCGTTTAAAAGTTTGTGAAAAACAAAATTTCTTTATATAACCTTCTTAGTTCTTATAAAACAAGTTCGTTGAGTAGCGAAGTTCTTCCTAATATCGGAATATGCTACTTATCAATATACTAGATTTATACTAACAATGATAGTTAAGGAATAGTTAACAATTTTTGTTCATTATTAAACTAGTCTCATTTTGAAATTACCTCTGTACAAACATCGAAAATTGAAAAGAAATAAAAAAGATAGCGACGTTGTTGTTCCAGCCCGATGTAGAATCGCGGACAAGTAACAAGATCGTGTCATTATTTACAACAGCCATTGGGACAACTATCTAATTAAGCGCCGGAAAAGAAAAAAATATATCGAAAGACTTTTTTGATACACTAATTTACAATGTAATTAAGCTATCCGACTTCTCTTTAAATCTTTAATGACTTCGTATCTTGCTTCCTCCTGCTTCCGCATTTAAGACGTAGATAAAATTCCTTAAATTAGTTCTAAATAGAGTGTGTTTTTTTCTAATCATCCTGTAGGTGTTTAATTTATCTTAAGTGTGTTCCATCTGTATTAAACTTGAATGATGAAAGAGATTGGTAATCTTTTGGAATTAAGATTTCGTAATTCGTAATACTAGATACTGAAATAACGTTCATAGTTAGTTGTAAAGCAAACCAATCAAAATAAAATCAATTTTCCCTTAGAAATAAGAAAGTAAAGGCATTACCTTAAAAGAAGCTTCTTATCAACCCACGGTTGATAAGAAGTTCTAATAGTTTAGAAAAGTCTATCAGTTCGAATGAACTTTCAACAGCAAGCATTGCAGACTCGGATTGCCTGTGTATTCCACCAGTCTATTTCATCATTATATTTCAGGGGTATTTTCTTAAGGTGTGAAATTTAAGTAATTATTTATTTTTAGGGATCCAAATATATACTGTTAAAAAGTATTGTTCATACGTGCTCATACAGCCAAAGAAGAACAAATTTAATAAAATATTTAAACAAATAATTTAAGGAAAATAAATTATGCATGTAATTATTGTTATTATCATTGAATATGAATTCAGTATTAGTAGAGATATTTGAGTTATGTATCAAAACTTGTTGCTTTTTATCAGTATTTTGAATTCAAATTGCGTCTGGGGTACTTCCATTGTGTAATCTGAACTTTATAGTTGGTTAAACTTTTAAAATAGCAGCTTAAAGCAGAAAAACTAGTAAATATTGAATATATTTCTTAATTAATGATTACTTGATATTCGAAAAACGAGTGAGACGTCAGAAATGGCACTAATTTAGAACCATACAGACATTTCTGCAACAAAGAAAATAAAGAAATCAAATAATTGTATGAATTTAGAAACTGCATTTAAAGGTTTCACTTCAACCATTTATATGCACTATATTATTACTTTGTATTGCGCGTAAGTATGAAAATATACACAAAAATGGTAGCAAATTTTGTCAATGAAAAACGCTGCAGAAGAGCTTAAGTATTAATTTAACCTAAGTTTTTTCTTTTTGATTATATAATACCAATGACTTGCTATTAAAATTACATCTTCAGCCACAATATCATCATGTATAATTCCATGAATAGAAGTATCTCAATTCCATCAATTCAAAAAATTGTAGACAGAAATTACCAGGCATATAAGACATCAGAAAAAAGTTTATATTATTAAAACTTTGAAGTTTTCAACATATAGTAACTATTTACAATTTAATACAGTAGTTTCTTAATAGAAATGTTTATCATGATTGTAAAAAAAAGGCATAAAAAAATATTAACTATTTTCTTCTTAAAAAATATTGATCCCTTGCAAGGGCATCAAGATAGAATTACTCCTAATTTTCGATCGACCCAGAAGCACATGTGGGGGGGGGGAACAGATTTCTATTGGTAATCAATATACTAGTACTGTTTATTATCAACTGGTTCCATTCACTGAGGTTTCAATTTGTATCAAGTAGCTACTTCCACAAAACCATACAATAGAAGTCACCGGAGATGTAGATTTTGGTACAAACTGGCATTTGAATTAGAAACATGTATCTTCCTTTGAATCATACAATCGGAAGTGATCATTTAACGTCACGCAAACACAGAAAATGCTATAGTATGAAGAATTGCTATACCCATAACAGTATAAAATATTCTTTTATGATGTTGGGATTGTTTGACTCTTTCTTAAACCATTGTAATATGTATATGTTATAGTAAAGTTGTATCATAATAATGCCATCTCATATAATAAAGTATGTATAGTATGTATACTTAGCCTTTCACACTCAAGGAGTACAGATGTTATAATCGATGAATTTTCCCACTGAGGACGAGCTGGACCACATATTGTGCTACTAGATAATTAGGATTTAATTGCTCCCATGTAACAGATCTATTTCCCCGCTAATAATACGGCAGATAGCTATCCCTACTTGTTCTATTTAAGCATCACTGATTTCTAACGAGTAAGAAAAACAACAACAGTTGCCAAACGGGCAGTCAAAAGTTATCTTCCAATTAGTTGAATAGAGAGACAACGGGTTTCTGTTCTTTTGTCAATATCCACGTTTTAAAAACATTCATAAGATTTGGTCAGGCTTATAATTTAGAACCATGCTTAAACTTTACTTGAGTGTTATAAAGGACAGATAGTTTAATTAAAAGCGACATTCAGAAACTAAGAAAGATATATGAGCCGCACTGCACTCTCTAAACTGCCATGTAAAATCGATATGCAATTTAAGAAACAGTACTTCACCTTCAGTCTCTAGCAGTCTTGGCAATGTTCTATATAATTGGAATTATACTTCTGCTGGAATCTTGCCAATATATACAGTTTCAGAGTGATTCATTCTTCAGCATAAGTATGATTATATTTCTTTTCCATATAATATTTAATATTTTATCAAGCACGCGGTGGCCCCGTGACAAAGTCTCGATTTTGTGACAGGAAGGCTGGGAGGATGATACCCGATTCAACGGAAGATGTCTATATACACGGTGCACTTACAATCCATCGATAGTCAAACGTCCCCAATGGTATGGTTCGCAAGTTTGACGAGATTGGTGAGAGTATTTTGTCGTTCCCCACCTATGCCTTAAATTCAGAAATCGGAGGTACGTTCCAAAATAGCCCTAAATGGTTGTTCGTATAATTCAATTAAACTATTATCTTTATTATTTTCTACTGATCGTTACAGTTATGTAATCTTTCTCGTCATCATCACACTTAACTCGTTACACCTAACTAACTATTACTGACCCGCACTTATCTGAAAAAAATATAACATTTTTAGAATGCACTAGTCCCACGCGAACGATAGATTTTCGGTGGAATCACAATAGGAAGGATTAGAAGAATTGTTCAGAATTAGCAGAGAAGGCAGAAAAGGTACATATTTTGTCTTTTTAGAAACATTTTATTCAACAAAGCACTTATTTTGAAATTGCTTTGCCTTCATATTTGTTGAACTTTTATCAATGTTTATTGAAATTAACATTATTGAAATTAAAATGTATAGTTATTTATGAACTTTTCATTTATAAATATTAATATTTAAAATATCATTTTATTTCTCCTACGAGTCCGAATAGCGTGTTTTAAGTGACAAACAAACGCTTTTGAAAGAAAGACTACAATGTTCAGAATAAATCAGATATTTTTTGAAGTATTAAAAAAATAACTAACTAAAGAAAAAAAAGTATTAAGATATAAAATCAACTACATATTTATTGTAGGAAGAATAATTTTTTTCTCAATGTAGTAGTTATATTTATTTTATCTAGGAATGAAGACGAAAGAAATATAAATATTTCTTTCGACGACGACTATAGGAGACAAGACGAGAGATTAATCTTCGAAGTAACTTTTTTAAAATACGAGAATAATTTTCTCGAAGATGTTATTTTTATACTTAAAAGAAGAAAAAAATGTATTCACTAAAACAATTTATTATGATATAAATTAATGACATTTATTACGAGTCATAAATAACTTTTTTTCACGGCTCTTGAGAAAACTAATTAACTGTCTATTGTTTCTGAAAGTGAGCAAATGGTACTCAATGCAGCCTGTAAAATCCTCTTGAGTTATTTTTATGCACTATATAAAGAAAATATTTAACTTGGACTTTATATTTTGCTCTTTTTTCGTAATTAATAAGGCGACTAAAAAGAGCTTCTTCATGTTTAAAGCCTCCATAATTACACTTGTATGAACGCTCAAAAGGCATGTAAGTCGTATTACTTAACTTATGAGGCTTTAAGCACATAGCATAAAATAAAATATGTTTTTATAACAGAGCAAAATTTATGAGGCATCCTCTTTTAACTATAAATAAACGTTTTAAAAACATAAGTTTAAAAGATGAATCTTCTGCCAGTGCGACTAACAGATTTTTATAATTAACATATCATTTTTTTGGCGAACAATAAAATTAACTTTCTCTTAAATAAGCATTTTATGAGCTCAAAGAGCCATTATTAACTCTAAAACCTTTCAATTCAACTTGTACTTATCATTATTTGAGCTTCTATATCTTAATAAGAACACTCAGACGTATATATTAATGATTACATATAAATTTTAGAAGCGACAAAAATTATGACATTAAATCCACAAAAGAATAACTTTTTATAATAATGAATAGAAAGCAAAGTACTTTTGTAAATTTCTTTTTTTCTGGTTCTAAAGCAACGCCATTATTAAAGAAACAAAAATATTAAAATTCTGTAGAAAAGAAAAATAATCTCTTTAAAGTCAAATATGCATATTTCTCTAATGTTTTAGATTATTTCTTTTTCGCCATAATGAGTATTTCCTTTGTTTTTCATTTATTCATATCATTATTTTTATTCATGCGTAATGTCCCTAAGCAATGCTCTTCAAAATAACGACAGCCACTGTTAGTTATTTATACGATGTCATTATTTTGACGTCTATTATGCACTGTTAATAGCAAAGAAGTTTTATTTGAATGATTATACCTGAAAGCTTTTCTCGAATTTTAATTTTTTTAACGTCGTTATTTCTTAAATTCCCTAAGCTGTTTTTGTCTCGAATTTCATTTACAGAGGAACCTGTATTTTGAACTTTTATTTAAAAGTTTAAAAAATAATAACACAAAATCCATTTATTTAAAAGTTACGATAGATTAAGTAGAATTGAATGATGAAGAGGTGTTTTAAATTGGTAGACATTTTAAAACGAACAATTTTTGAAATGACAAAATTACAGTTCTCTGAATTTTATTAAACATTAATCTTTTAAAGTTATGTTCTTTAAATTCAATTAGTTCACTTTAAATAATTTTTTAATGTTTTCAGAAATATAAACTCTATGTGAAACAGTAACGAAGATCATCCTTTATTTACCGTTGCAGAAATTGCATATTTCAGTAAAAGGCTACTAATCTTATACCAGTATCCTTAAAATTAAAATAGATTTTATGGTATTTTATTAATTACAATCTTAAATGGACACGAATCTGTTCAGAATGTAATGACAAGCATGAGTTTCAGATTTTCTTTTAAAATGATAACTTTTAAATATAGATAACGACAATTAATGTACATTTTCAACATTTATATAAAACATTTATTTAATTTTAAGAATATCGACAATATAAATTATCTTTGAAGTACTCATATTCTTTGTCGTCAACCTTGATTTGTTTAATTAATCTAAAAATGCAATTAGACGAATACTTTAAATAATATTTCATTCTCCAGTTAAATCATTATGTAGAAGCATTTTTAAATTTCGATTCGTCTATCATGTTTTCCATGTTCAATTTTGGTGTACTCCGCAAAGCAAGCAAATTCCAAAAACTTTATTTTGATAAAGGACATATCATAAATCTATTACAAAATAATCGACTTACCACTGTCAAAATCATACGCAGCATTGCTCCACTCACAGCATAAAAAAAATAATCCAATGATATAAACCATTTTCCTGACAAATACAATATATACCAGTCTGATAAAACGGTCAAAAGTTTATCTGAAGAAGAGAAAAAATACTTTCTTTTTGCTAAAACATATTTTTCTCTCTAGTTCTGAGAAATCTGTCTTTTTGTCTAACAGAGCAATCAAATGATATTACGCTCTTTCACTTCACTTCGAATTCCGCAAATCGTCTGGCGAAAAAGAAAAGGAAGAGCGAAACTTTCGGAAAAGTTGGAAACCCGGAACGTTATCTCTGTCCAGACACTTCTGCCGGTTACGGTTAACGGTTGAGAAATGAAGGCGGGAAACTAGTCCACAATTCACGAGGCTTGGAGCAGTTCATTTCGTTCCGGCGCAGGGGAGAGGAAAAAGATATTGGATGGGGCAAAAGAATTTCAAACTGTGTTTCGGGCCAAAAATAAAAATCCGATGAAAGTTTTTTTTTCTTTCTGTTGTAGAATGATTTGGTATAAATCTGAAGATATGGAATAAATTTTGCGATGGAATGGCATCAGAAATATCAAGGATAGGAAGGTCACCTTATTTCTTATTAAAATTTTAAAAAATATGTGTGTAAATGACAATCGTAAATACCACTTTATATTAATAAGTTTATACTTTAAACTCAATTCTCTTACGACAGTTTATTGTACCTCGTTGTGCTTGTCTTTTTCCATGAAAGAATTTTTTTAAAAATGAAAGTAAAGAAAACATTGAATTTTTAAATGCCTCTTATAATAACTTTCACTTCATTTTTCTCTGAAATAACAAATTACTTTCTCCTCAAAATTACAGGAATTCCCTTAGAATCCGTTAAACGCGAGGGTTTTGTAAAAGAAAGCGGAAATCACTTTTATCTTTTTTTCTGATCATTGAAAGATGTCCGTCGTTTCCTATCAACCTGTCCTATTATTTTTTTATTATTGTTGCCTTTATTGGCAATAAAAGTAGTAGTCATTGAAAACTATAAGTGGTGTATTTCAGTCGTTCCTATTGTTACTTATTATTGCCTACCTCATTAGTAATATATGTAGGGCATACGAATGAAGTCATACAATAGGATATGGAATCACTTACCCCCAGTGATATCAGATGATAGTAATAATCTTACCACTTTGCAAGTGAAATCATAATTTTATTTATTTACTTATTTACAACCCGCTCCGGCCCGCCTACCCAAGAGGGTGTAAAGCCTTCCACAGGTCGGAGGGGAAACATAAAACAAATGAAATGAACTACATTAAAAAAAGAGTTTACAAAAAACCCCAAGATGTGAGCAGAACAATTTAAAAATCATGGCTTACAGCAGTGAAATCATAATGTCCAGTTGGTACATATATCATCCGTGTCAACCTACCAGCAAAATAATAATAGCAAAAAATATATATTTGTACAACATCTGTTCCGCCTGTGAACTAAACATTGTTCAGGGTGATTCAAAAATAGTAACCAAACATAAATATGCGGTGCTATACACCAAATAAAATAAATTTCGTGATAGTTTGCTGAGTCAAAGAGGAAAATTACGAGCGATAGAGGGCATGTATTATTGAGCCCGATAGGACGTGCGAAAACACACACACAAAAACCCCAGAAAAATAATAAACCCGCATTTATATGACCGTACTTATTACAAGAAGTGCTCTTTTCTTGACTTGACCGTGAACTTTAAATCACACCTTGATACGGCTATACACAGATTGAAGATCTCTCTCACGCACTTCGGCAGCAATTACGACAACGAGATACTCTGTTCATTCCGCAGGAGTTTCAAAGTTGAGACTAATGAGATAGCCACACAAAAAATAAGCCAAGGGACGACAAACTAGGCCATCGTGAAAGCCAATGTATCGATCAGTCTAACTCAGTCCAATGGTTATAAAAGTGACATCTACTATCTGTCCACCACGAGAACTGCCGCCGCCAAATTGTCTAGTTTATGGCGGTCGTTATAGAAATTGGTTATGCTAGGGAAGATCCATTTCGAATAGGAGGAATCCAACGGAAGTCGGAGTTTTTTATTCTTGATGCCAGTTTTCGGCGGAACACGTTTGAATGAATTTCTACCTACTAGAAATGGATTCTTCCTACGATAACCTGTTACTATAGCGACCGCCGTAAACTAGACAATTTGGCGGCGACAATTCCGGCGGCGGACAGACAGTGGATAGCCCCTTACTCCAGGAGTAAATTGAGAGAGTGCGCCGTCATGCTGGAACCACATCTTTTTCAATCGGCAATTAAAAAAACACAATAATGCTTTTTTCAGTAGCGCCCACTTCCTCACGTTTCAGCGCCCTCTACTCACTTTCCTTCTCATCTGCAATGAGGTAAACTTTTACAAAACTTGCTTTGTTTTGTAAATTTTACCATTTCTTATAGTTCAGTCTACCTTTTCTGAATCACTCTGATTATTGCTATAGATTTTGCTAGGAATGTTGGGTTGAAAACATTCCCAAAAGATAAAGAGGCAGACGAATGTAAATTACTTAGCTATACAAAAATCAATATGTCACAAAGAATTGCGCATTTTAAAAGCCTGCTAAAAATGTAAATATATGAAATAATTTTAACACTTAATCTATATTTACTATTGAATGAAACCAATTCGCTCAATATGAAGTGCATATATTTGATACATGCGGTATAATTATCAAAACGCATGCTATTAGTTATTATCGCTTGCATGGATTTTTGGTAACAGCATAACTAAAACTAATAAACTTAAATTAAATTTCCTAGTAGTCATTACCAGTAGATTACCCGGCGTTGCTCGGTCATTTTCTTATCAAAACCTTGTGATAGAGAGGAAAAGGAAAGTTTAAAAAAAAACTGCGAGTACTTTGTTATATATGTGATTTATAAACCATACCCGCAATTAATGGTTAAGAAGGGTAAGGTAAAGAAGGGGTAATCTAATTACATACTAAATGTGAAACAGAAGCGTGAATCAAAGTGCGTGATCTGCAGCCAACGTGTTAAAATATAATGCATATCGAAAGAATATGAGGTTTACATTATAAAACTATATAATTATACTTGTATCTCAAATTATTTGTTTTTCTGCTAGAAAATCGAAGATGTGTTGTGATGCAATTATCTGCAAATACATGACCACAAATAGGTATGCTTGGAAAAAGACATTTTATTGAAAATCAACCCTAAGTCAGCACAATATGCGATTTAGTTTCCGAAAGAACATTGAACTTATTTTCATCTTATTACACTCTCAAAAATTATTTTAAAATATTAAATGTCATATAACTTGAAAATCTGAAAAAGAAAAGTATCGTAAAAATATAGTACTAACCAGATATAAGTAAAAAAAAATTATCAACCGCATAATGCTTACAGATATATTTTAATATAAAATTCAATATCTAAACAATTAAAACAATTTCATAAATATGCTAATTTATTTTTAACTTGTAAATAATGCAAAAACTGTATATTTAATTGCGATCTAATATATATTTTATTATATTGTATCCTTTTCATTACATTTTTAAATCTTAAGTAATGATCTTTCGGAATTTTTCGAATCCACGCATATTATTTATTTCCGGAATCGATTAATTGTTCTTATTTTATGGGGATAAAATGAAACATCGACATTTTGATAGTACGAAACATCTCAGTTCCCTTAAAATAAAGATTAATATCATTTTAGAGCGTATAGTAAATCAGAAAATTCATACCTAATTCAATTATCTTCCTTTTGTCAGTCTCCTTAGCAATCGTATTTAAATTTTATCAATTCAAATCATAAATTAGTAAGACAGACGATCATATATTACCCAGATAGCAATTTTAGTTTGCAGCAAAGTTGCAGTACTCTTGCTCTTGAAATCTGCATGCTTGCAACAAATTTGACACGGCAAGAGTGCAAGCTTGAAAAAAGTTAACTCAAACGAGTTAGTCGCCAAGGTCAAACTCATTGCAAACTATAGCGAAAACAGAGTACGAAGACAACTCCGAATTCGAACTCCGACATTTCGTTTCCTAAACCTGTAGTTCCTAACCACTCAGCCAGCTAGATTCCGAGAGCAGAAGATAGATTCCGCTAATAGATCGTGCATACGATTTATTTCAAACTGTTTTCTTGATTTCCTTAATTTTTTTAAATTTTTAGTTTAAAATATGATTTGAAGTCAAAGAGAGAGCGATTTTCGCTAATAACTACGTTTTGCTAGTAGAATAAATTATGAAATTAGGGTTCAAAAGTAATTACTTTTAAAACGGGACAAAAATGTAAGTTATTATTTTTCAACGAACATTGACTGTTTGTTAGGTTTAATTTTGTTTATGAACGTTAAAATTTCAACATTAAGAAAGAGGTGATATATAGTTTTCTTTAAAGTGCGAGTTCTATATTTAGTGAAAAGATAGAGAATTTTTCAATTTTTTTTAATAAGAAAGTTAGTTTTTTGACAAATTATCATTGATTTATTGAATTAATAAACGAAGAACGGTCTTGGAGATGCTATTAAAAATCGGATGCTTTTTAAGAACAGAGACAAAGATTAACTGTAAATGTGCTGTATCATCTTTGCAGCAAACTTGTTTTGCAATCGTGGTGCAAAGTTTGTCATAAGAACATCACAGCAAACTTGTTTTGGAATCGTGGTGTGAAGTTTATCTTAAGAACTTCACAGCAAACTTGTTTTGCAAGTGTGTTGGTCGATTATGCTTTGTTACTTTGCTGGAAGTTTGCTGCAAAGTTGCCACATCAAGTTTGTCATGACAAGCTAAAATCAAGAAAAACCAAACTTGCTGCAAGTTTGCAATGCTATCTGGGGGTCATCTTAATAAAATTTTTATTTCATTCAACATTTTTTCTTCGTTTAATAATATTTTAACGACTATGATTTTGTTGCCATTCTGTATAAAATAAATTTCAAATAAACAAAAATAATACAGTGAAACAATATTATTTCTAACGATAAATCTACCTTTAGCGATATTTTCTTGCGCCAAATCTGGTACTAAATTCCATGAAAATAGCCAAGCGAATCAGTTAGCCAATTTGTTACATGCATTTTGGAGACTTTGCCCCGCCCTACCCTGAGAAACTGTGTTAGGGTTTATTTACCTCTCCTATACTTCAGGTGGGTTTCTGAGGAACATGTGTACCAAAATTCTTCGAAATCTTTTCCGCCCGAGAAAGGCTGGTGAGTAAGGAGCTTTGAATTAAATAAGGAGTTTTTTTCACTACTTAAGAAATGAGAAAAATTATCAGTGAAACAACACAAAAGAATTACACATTTTTTTCAGAGAATTAGGATTTTACTCCTTCATAAGTGAAGCATACAAGAAAGAGTATTATAATTGTCAAACAATTCCACCTGAAGATTTTAATGAATAGCAACATATAAGATTTCCTGAGTCTGAAAATGCCATTTTTCTCTATCTGGCAGTTATTGTGCACGTCGGAAATATAAAGCAAAATTTGAGCAAGATATATGGATTTAATTTAGTATGTGATCTTTACAAAAATATCGCAGATCTGTTTCATATTTTCAAGAAAATTCGTGAAAAGAAGATTCTCTGTCTTATTTGTACGTATAAGAGAACATTATAAATCAGAAGCAGAACAAGTTAAATAATATAAATTTGACATGCTTCTACACCAATATTGCAGATCTTTATTAAATTTTGGACGAAATATCCCGCATTAGAAAGGATGGCTGTCTCCGTTTCCATGCAGGTGATTGCAAACCTGATATCCTAGGAACCCTGGATTTCTTGAAGTGTAGTCTCTCCAATAAAAATCAAAGTATACATTGAATTTTGAACCAAATCCTTCAAAAGAAGAATGTCTGTCTGTCCAGGTTTGTGTATGTGAATGCAATGACTCAACTACAACGCGCTAGATGGTTAAAATTTAGCTTCAGATGTTTATAATACTTAAATTGTAGAATCAAATCAAATTTTAAATACTATATCTTAACGCGATGAGATACGTTTCGTTTGTTGGATTTTCTTAGCTGTGATATGACACTAAGGAAATATCGTCATACTTGTACGGAATATTTTTTCCTGCATATGAGTATAAGCATGAGAAGCTGTCAAAGAACTTTCCCTACTTTTGACTTTGTGCGTAGTATTCAGAGTCCGGTTGTATGTTATTTCGCATAAACTCTTCAAATCTTCGTAACAGTTAAAAAATTGAATATTCTTTTACGTTTTGAGAGCCTTGGTGAGGTATTCTTTCATTTTACTTGTCTATTTTGTAATATTTTGTCCTACTGGCGATAGCAATGTAGCACCAATGCGTACAAACATGATACAGACGTTGTACCATTAAATGCTTAGAATTCCACTTCCTCCGTGGAGTATATATATCCTCCTTTACTCCTGCGGCTGATAACTTTACTTTTTCGTCCCATTTAATCATTGAGAATACTTTATTGTCATTCAATTGCTGTTGGTTTAGTTTATTTATATTAACGTCGCGTTTTGAAGCAACTCGAGGGCTGTTATAGGACAATCCTCGTAATTTTGAACCTCGGTCAGATGAAGATGACGACATCTGTCATCAGAACGTCCCCTCTCAAAACTTCTGCACCACACGAACGGGAGGACGTTTGCCCTCCCTACGTATGATTTAACGTGCAACAGGCTCAATACACGATGGATCTTCACTGGAATCGGGTTTCGAGCCTATTACCCTCCGGACCCAAATCCGAGACATTGCCAATAGGCCACCGATCATTGTTGGCTATTTAACTGATATTTGATGTATGATTGTTGTACTTCATGCAGCTTGGACCGTTTGTCCTTTTAGTAACTTGCGGGCCCTTGTAGAGCTTGGGCTGCATTGTAGTGGCCTATATTTGAAACCGCATGGTTTTGGGTATCGCTGGGTTGGCACGCATGCCTACTAGACATGTGACGTCCCTATGTGATAGGTTTTTGGTATTAGTTGAAGAAATACTAAGATAGTAACACAAAAGCCGGTTGAAAATACCTGAGATCTTTTCATGCGGTTATCGTATATTCTTATTATCCACACATTTGTTTCAGAAAGGACGGAGACTCACTTTCTGGTATGTTTATCTAAATTCCTCTTTAAGGAGGTTATTTGAAATTTCACGGAACCCTTAATTTAAATATTAATAATAAGTTAATATTGTTAGTAAAATTTGAAGCTTACCCATTAACGCCCAGCGTCTCCATTTGAGGACAGTGAATAAAATAGTATGTAGAGCCGTTTTTAACTTTTGCAAAGGTGTTTTACATTTAAAATTGGTAGTTTACGTTACGATAAACATTCCTACAAATTTTATGCAGCTGCTACTGTTTGTAATTCTGTGATTTGAGTCGTCGTTTTGAGATTTTTCAAGCCTCGCAGGTGCATTTGGTTTTCGCGCAGCTGCGTCAATTAAAAACAAGAAGATTAATTAACTCTACTGTAATACTTTATTTTAGAGTACTATGTTAACATATGATAGCAAATTATTTTGTAATTTTGAAATTTTCCTTTTCAAAAATGCTGTTATATCATGTTGTCCTCAATTGAGGACGCTGGGCGTAGCAGCTAACTTTTATTCAAATTTTAAGAATCATTCATTTCTTCGCATTTTGTGCGTAATGACTGAATAAAAAACTGTTTCGACTTGTTCAAAGAAAATTTTCATATTTTATCTTCTTTTTAGGAAAATATATTGCAATAACTATGTCTCGTAAGTTTTTTAGGAATGATGAATCACGAGAATATATGTTTTTAAAACAAATTGAAACGGATATTATTAAAATTCCACAGGGTGTTGACGAGTTATACGATTAAAAAGATTTTGATGATGAATGTGCAACTATGCATGCTATGTCTGATGTAACAGTTACATTTGAAATCGGAATTTCAGATAGATTGATGAATATTATCGATTTGGATCAAAATTATGCAGAACCACCTCCATAAGAAAGGACACAGAAACGGAAAATGACAAAAATAAATTGGTCAAAGGTTGATTCTGAATATTTAAATTTCAATGAAGAAATAAGGATAAATAAAATTTCGTAAGTCTCAAAGAAATGCGACAGTTAAGCTTAACAGAAATGTTTGAAAATTTTTTTCAATCAGGAAGTATATAACCTTATTCTAAATGACAAGCTCAGATATCATGCTGAAGTGAAAGATACTTGATATTACAATTTATCTCAGGGTGATAAGGATATTTAATTATTGAAATGTATTTCATGAATATTAGACATTTTTAAACATTTTATGTATGTATCGTGTACTTCGATCCAGTAACTTTTGTTAAATTTGTCCAGTTTATCTATCGTTTTCATCACCAAAAACAAATAATAATTTTAACACTAAAAAAACAAAATTTCGTCTATAGTTTGGATGAATATTATAAAAATAAAATAATTGAAATCACTCTTGCTTAAAAATTTAATAAAATACTCTGAATAGGCCTTTATTTCATTTTTATATGTTGTATCAAAACTTATTGACTTCACCAACAAAACTAACTTTTCATCATCGGAACGCCCAGCGAGGACGAGTTGTAATTTAAAAAGACGCAAAACAATTGCTTGAATTTCACATTTTTTACTCTAAGTAGTCCATAATAACTTAGATTTGAGATAGTCATCAAAATATACTCAGAAGAATTAATTCGGGCGTTAACGGGTTAAGAAGAAGTTGTTATATGAAGCTTTCTTCATAATTCACTATTTTCCGACAGCAATATGTAACAAAGCTTAAGTGGATTGAAGAGAACCTAGGCTACATAAACTTTAGCAAGCCATCCTCTTCATTTTTGTCTGTCTCTTTCTACGGTAAGTGCACTGCCGCGAACGTGACTATTCCTAACTATTAGCCTTAAGTAGGTCAAACTCCACCTAAATCTTGCTATCGATTATCTACTGTATTTCTTTTCTCGCCCTGAATTCATATTTTAAGACGACTTGAACTAAAGACTTTGTGATTTAAATAAGTGCAGGAACAATTCTTATAGGAAGGGAAAAATAGATCTATCCCAGGGAAATGTATGGCAATTTACAAAGGTTTCATGTAGGGTCGTTAAATGAGTAAAAATTCCTTAACATAAAATATTTGAATGATAAACAAATGTTTTTCATTAAATTGAATAAGTTAGTACGATACTTTTAAATTAATTACGATTCTTGTTTAAATTTGAGTGTGTTCATGACCATTGTTAAGTAAACAAAACATCCCTTTTCTTCGTTTGAACAGCTAATCATGATTCAGTTGATTGGATATATTTCCTAAAGCAACTTCTGTCTTAGATGACTTTGTTAAAAGATTTCACAGAAAAATTGATGAAATATAAATTGATGAATTAAACAAAAATAAGAATATTACAATAGCTTTCAGCAATAGAATAGAAACACGCGATTAAATATTTATTTAAACGATAAAAAACAGTTTGAATTTAATTGTACCAATGAAAGATATTACTGTAAAATCTAACTCAAATCCTTTCAAAAAATTCATTAAGATTTGAAAAAAATGGACGGCAATTTAATTCAAAAAATATATTTTTAATCTTCAGTTTGTGTAAAAATCATTTTATGCTGTGATATTTTAGGAAGTCATCCAGAAAAAACTCCAAAAATTCGCTTAATATTTTAATTAATTAGAATTAGAACTATAATTATTTAATAACGGATTCGAGATGAACATTCTCATTCTCCGAAAAGTGTTTGTGCCAACTTTCGCAACTCTATATGCAGTGGTCTTCCCTGTAGAACACCACTCACGCTCTCACACACATCATTAGCATAGATTGATTTTAGGGGATCGCCATATAAAGGAATTCTGTAGTCTCATATGCTTTATAGATTCTTCTAATAGTGTTTAAATATGAATAAATTACGCAAGCTTACAAACATCAAAGTCTGATTAAAAACTGTAGAATGCCGCTGCTCGAAAATGCATGAGGGAATGAATTTTGTTTTCATGTCATAAGGCAATGGTGCGCCATTCATATGGTTGGTGTTGCAGACATATGACAAATACAATCCTTAATGTCATAATAATTTAATAAGTCGCTGTAAAAGAAAGCTAATTGTTAATTTTTGTACTGAACAAAGATTAAGGAGAACAATATAAAATCCATTGTATTTAAATACACTGGCATACAAAAGTTAAGGACTATTTCGTAAAATGCGAGAAATTTGCAATTAATACGAAAACTATGTTTCGGAATCAGTTCTGGAGAATCGTGTGACATTCAATAGAGTATCATATACATATTACAGTGAAGATTTGGTCACAAGAGCAGTTAGGGAGACCGCCAGAAAGGGATGAAGGCGAAAATGGAGTTTCACCCATCCTGTTTCACATAAATCAGATAACGAGCTGTAACTTTTATCAATGATTATGGTTTAATGCGCATAATATTTACATGCATTTTCTGAAGCATAGCGCAAATAATCGGGAAGATATAAATGTTTCTTCAAAAAATCCCAAATTTTTCAGCATGTTTTTTTACTTATAACATGTAGAGTTTTCTTTCAAATTATTCGAAATTTGTGGAACACTTGACAATATGTTACAGAAGAATTGTATTAAACTGTGAAGTAAATAAGTTGAATATTACAGAAAATATGAGTGTTTGTACTAAATAATTTTTTACTGCGCATGTGCGAGACGAAGCGGAATTTTTCTTTCATAATTTCAAAGCCAGTATATAGAGCAACTTTAAAAAAATTCCAGTTGAATCCCATTGAAATTCAGAAAGCTGTCGGAATTTCAGCGAAGTGAATTTCAATTTCTCTTTAAGAGAAGGTAAATGATGAGGGTTCTTGCACAAAGTGATATTTTTCAAACTTTAATCTTCGAATGGTAATTGAGAAAATGCCATTTAAATAATGTATTTAATTAATAAGTGCTCATGGTATTCAGTATATTGAATTTTACTAAAAATCAATGTTACTGTTCGAAGATTCAGATTTAAAAAATATCAGTTTTTAGAAGAACCCTCATCATTTAGCTTCTCTTAAAGAGAAATTGAAATTCACCTCATTGAAATGCCGACAGCTTTCTGAATTTTAATGGGATCCAACTGGCATTTTTTTTAAAGATGCTCCATATCTGGCTTTGCAGTTATGAAAGAAAAATTCCTCTGTGTCTCGCACATGCGCAGTGAAAAATTATTTAGTACAAACACTCTTATTTCCTGTAATATTCAACATACTTACTTCAAAGTTTAATACAATACTTCTGTAACATATTGTCAAGTGTTCTGGAAATTTCGAATAATTTGAATGAAAACTCTGCATGTTATAAGCAAAATACATGCGGAAACATTTGGGATTTTTTAAATAAACATTTATATCTTCCTGAATATTTGTGCTATGCTTACGAAAATGCATGTAAATGTTATGCACATTACACCATAGCCATTGATAAAAGTTACATCTCGTTATCAGCTTTCTGTGAAACAGGATGGGTGAAACTCCATTTTCGCCTTCATCCCTGTCTGGTAGACCCCCTTAATTGCCCTCGTGACCGAATCTTCACTGTAATATGTATATGATACTCTATTGAATGCCACGCGATTCTCCAGAACTGATTTCGAAACATAGTTTTCGTATTAATCGCAAATTTATCGCATTTTACGAAATGTTCCGTAACTTTTGTGTGCCAGTGTAAAATGATAAAATTTAATTGATTTTTTCAAAAATAGAAAAATGTATAGATTTGGATATTCCCTCACCAAATCACAAATTTGTACAGATGCAAAGTGTAATCGATGATGGTAAAGAAATGGGACATTCAAATAAAATATGGATGATTGTAAAAAATATGTGGCATGTAGTGGAAGTTGGATCTCGTTCACCAAACAGAATATATTTATAGATTAAACGATCATGAAATATGCAAAATCGAATCAGTTTGACATCAAGCTGCCGCAGAGGGACATCAGGCTACTAAATAACTTAAAGTTCAAGGAAAGTCATTTTGTTGGAGATATGTATATCTTATTGATTCTTGTCATTCATGACGAATATGATGTGAAAAAATGCACCAAAGTTACAAACTGTTTGCACAACGAAATGCATGCAACGTGCACTTAATGTTTATCATAGGAATGTGTCTTTGTTGGTAGTATAGCGTAAATGATACAAATACATATCTAATATAACATACAATGAAAATAAGGAATTTTTTTACAGAATTCCATTAAACCTCAGATGAAAACTTATGACATCTAATGTGGTAATTAACTTTTTGCAGCAATTCAGGGAATTTCTATTTAATTATTATATGAGTAAAATGCTGTTACAAAAGCATTTCAATGTTTCGTCTAAAATTATACTTGCGCATTGTTACAAAAATCGTACGTGAATGCAGTTCAACAAGCAGAATAATAATAATAAACAAATGAATATTTATTTCTACAATATTACAGAAAAGCAAAACGTAGCACAGATTACAAAATTAAACAGGACTTTGATAAACTAAAAACTCAAACAAGCAGCAGATCTCTAATAAATTCAGTCACAGCACTTTCAATAGCGCCCAATGTCTCAGTTCATCAGCTTCAATGCTGACCTAACTCCAACTGACTCGCTCTTAGTTTGAGAGCTTGCTTTTATACCTTTCCCAACAGAAAGTGCCGTCACATAGTAATATCTAGAAGGTTCTTGATGTTTCAGGCTCCTAGAAGAGATAGGATAAAATCTCTTGTATTTTCTAGAAGTTTCATTTTGTCGCCAAAGTCGACAAGTTGCCACCATGCTGCCAAAATTGTCGCCAAGATTAGCATTATCAGGGAAACAGCTTTACAAGTTTGTACCAATATTAAAAAAGGAAAACATCTATTTTATCCATGAAATATTTATCAGATGGCAAATTTGTTACAATTTTTATTAAATAAAATTAAATATAAAATATTTTAAATAGTTCAATCTTTTAAAGCATTGTCATAATTAAGCATTATGAAATCTGCATATTCTGAAAAGCACTTTTTAGTGTAATATTAAGATTAAAATTTTATTTTATAAGGTAATTCTCTCATTTTTAAATACTTTTGTCGCTCATGTCATTAACAAAATATTTTTGAATATTTTAATTATAAAATATATTAATTTAGTTTAACTATATTTTAAAAATTTAATGAGAAGTTGCTATTTAATAGCAGAATATTATAAATGATCAACTTTTCGTTTGTTCGGGAAGAATTAATAATGTATTCTCCCTTTTATATCGGATGTTAAAAGCTCTATTATTTTTGTAAAGAGATAGAAAATGAATCTCTAGATAATTAGTTCTTTAATATACTTTTCTATTTTATTACTTTAAAGCATAAGATATTTATACAGCTAATTTAATAAGTTCTTCTTAGAATGTCTCATTAAACGGAATCTTAGTAGAATACATTTAATTCTTGAATTATATAGCATTTATAACCATATAGGGGGCTGAATAGTTTTTGCTGCTTGTTCTTCGAAATAGATTTTTCTTCTAGAAAATAGATAGTTTTGTTCAAAGAATTTCCTTTCTTAAATATAGACTTTTCATTGTTTTATTTTTATTGATTTTTTTTATTTTCTGATAAAGGCGCACATTTTTTATTATCACGCATATTATATTCTACGTATAGAATTGTAAAAATAATTTTTACTTATTCTTCAAATTAAAGTTCCTGTTTTTCAGATCGTATACTTTTCAGTGTTATCTTAGCAAGCGTAACACTGCCAGTCAAATATAGATTTCTTCCGCTGCATGATAATTACTTTTATTAAATAATATCTTGTCTGATTAGTTGTTTTCATAACAACCTGTAGCATTTTGTTTAACAATTTGAAAGTTAAATAATCGTGAAATGCACTTTTAATTAAATTTTGAAAGTGTTATATAATCCAATTTAAATAAATAAAATTAAATTCAATTAAAAAAATTATTGATATTTTTTATTATATAGGAACTAATGTTTAATAAAGCACGCATACACTATTTCCCAAATCAATGCTGAGTTTTAATAATATTTAAATAAGTAAATGTATTTATATATAATTAAAAATTATTTATATAAAATTTTCAGATAGCAAAATATGTATTGATTTAAATAATATAATAAAATTCGACATTGATGAATAAAATTCAATATAGATATAATATTTGAAATAGCCTATTATTTTAAATAATTTTTAAAATTAAAATTTTAGAAATATTTTTATATTCTGTAAATCACTCTTCAGTAAAGCATACCAAGAATACTATATTTAGAAACAATTTCTGGCATGTTATATGATTTATCACAAATATTTTTCAATATTTAATTATAAATATAAATCAGTTTCAAAATATTTTCTTTTCATTTATTGACAATTTGCTATATAATAGTTAAAGTGCAATTTTACAATCGTTGAAATTCATTTTAAAAAGCATGTGTAAATCAAATAAAATTAATTTTATACTTAATTGAATTTCTCTCCTAGAATATCTAAGTTTAGAGCTCCGTTCCGTCAGAGGTAGTTATTTTTAACAAACTTCCAGCAAAATGGCTCCTGGTTTTTGAATAATTTAAATAAATTTAGTCTGATGTAAACAACATTTTTTATCAGTTTAAAAATACTTACTTAATAAAGTTTTTGACTGAAATCAGGGATATAAATACTGTAACATTGTATGGATGTTTTGAGCTCAAAAGAGGCAAGAATTAAAACATCAACAACACTCAACTTGCCTTAATTTATAAGAATTTTGTTTATTCAAATAAGACTAATTTGTAATTCATTTTTGTTAAAAGCACTATCCTTTATTTATCTGGCTGAATATAAAAATACCAAAATCATCTTATAAAAGTTATAAATTCATATAAAATATTGTTATGATATTTTTTATCTCCGAAATATTTGTTTATCATGTAAATGCACTAATTTGTCTTTTCCAAGTAAGAAGAGAAGAAAACTAATTTATGCAAAGAGACCACGCTTTTTTTATTTCACTAATTAACTAGACTTGCTATTATTTAGCGTTAAAGGTAGAAATATATTTTTTTATTCGTAAAAAAATAAATTCTAATAACATACTTTTAAAACTCTAATTTACGATAATGGTTATCGGAATAAAAAAAATATTCTCAGCAGAAGTGTCTGAACATTTAAATGCACATGTTAAGATCTTATTTATTGTGCGGACACGCCAGCACACACGGAACCATACACGTTCGCTCAAACATACTTAGAGGGAGGGACAGGATATTATTTTTTTACAAAATTAATGTGCATATCATTTAAAGCAACTCCATTTAGAATATTCCAAATGGAAATATTTTTATTAAAAAATGTTTATGCTCAAATTAATCATGCTTTTTATAGACAGGCAGATATGATGTCAACAGGAATTACATGAAGAAGCTCTTAAAATACATATTTTAAATTTAAGAAATAAGTGAGCTGCAACTTTAACACTCTGACTCCTAAGCTGCCCGTAACCGGGTATGCAACTTCTATACTAGTGGGGCGGATTTCGTCCGGTTTTTGTTCCGAACGGGGGAGAAGGCAGTTGGACTAGTGGTCATTAAAGGGACCTTTTGGGGGGGACATGAGAGATGAAAGGCCTGCCATAAATATCTCCCACCACCCGTAGTGAGGAGAAAAGGGGGGAATGGGGCGGTCGAATCCATTCCACAGATAAATTAGCAAGCAAACCTCCGTATGCAACTGTACTCAGATTTTGAGAACTCTTAATAGTCAGAGGATTAAAGTTTGAAATTTAAAATTTTAAATATGTTTTGATATTTATAGTATATTTTACATAATATGCTTATTCCATTAATAAAATATGGTTGATTTACGTAGTAAGGTTTCATCTCAAAAGAGCTAAACACATTAGCATAGTAAATGTCGAATAAAAAATTATATTTAAAGCATTATATACTTAAGAATTTCTTTTTTCTGCCATATTTGTCCAAAAATAAGAACTTTTTTATAAGCAATTTTATATTCAAACTGATTTTATAAATTCAAATCAGTAGTCAAAAAGTTACAATTACTGATTGTATTAATTTTTGATAATTTTCTATTTCAGGGGGAAAATGACCTAAAAACTGGTTTTCCTAACCTCACCTGACCTAAAAAATGGTTTGCAATTGTTTGGCTGTCCATCATTAATTTGTCTGCTAGAGTCATTTACTAGAAACATTGCGAAGTAACGTAAGTGAAAAAACCGGGCAAATCAGGGGATTGGCTTAGAAAAATGACCTGCCCGAACGGCTTTCGGGCGAAATCAGGGAAGCCCTCTTTCGAAGTCCCCGAACGGTGCTCGCACAAAACTCCTAAGTGGTTAAATTAGATAATAAGTACATTATGCTTTTATGTTTTATGACTTTAACGACTGTTTAAAATAATGTTTTAAACAGTGTTTGTACTAAATTTTAATTTTTTTTGGCGACAGCACATTTTTATACATGATTTGAAATTTTATATTATTTGAAAAAGTTGAATTAAAATGCTTCCTTAAATTGATTGAACTCTATTGTTATTCTGCTTCGTTACTTTTTATCTAAAGTTCGGAATATTAATAAATTTGTCCTACATTTTTTTTTATCCAAGTGTTTCGTCAAAGAACCTTTACAAATCTAAAGTTAAATGAGGACAAACAAGGGAGTTTAAGGTTGAGCGTTAATAAGGTATAGGGTGTAAATACTTAGTTCACGCTTAACTTCTTCTAGACACCAGAACATATAACTGTAAGCTTTTCTTTATCTGGAATTCCTTTATTTTTTTAAAGAATTATGGTAGTCATTATACACTAAGAATAAGCTTTTCAATCCTAGATATACAGACTGGCTACTCTAATTGTAGCCCAATAGCTAATTTCTAAGCCGTTTGAGATATGAATATACATCTAATTTAAATGCTTTAAATAGAAAAGAATTAGTCTATTTATTTTGTTTTTTTAGTACATACAAGTATTGCCAAAAAAATTATATAATTTAAGTTTTTATATAGTCCCCCAATCCTAATAGTCATGTTTAGAAAAATATTTTTGACATACTAACATTTTAATTAGAAAAGATGCACTCTTCTGTGACTAAAACTAAAGGAGTTATAAAGCTTTGAATATTTCAGTTCCAGACAATTTTTTACCATTCCAATGGTCTCCTAAAGTGAAATCTTTCAATCAACGCGCATCTCTTGTTCGACACGTTTGCTTATTGGTTAAAAATTATAAAATTCAAAGCTCTATAACTCGGTCAGTATTAGTTGGAGGAGAGTTGAACTTTGTTTTGTATTTTACTGTGCCAAGATTACTTTACTAAATATGACTAAGAGATGGCGGTTATATAAAAATTTAGACTTCGTAACCCTTTTCATACATTCATTTATTGCCTTTTCCAACATAAAATATAATTTTTTACATCATGTAGAGCATTATTTTGCGAATGGATGCATATGCTGTCGTTAACAGTTTAGAAATAAGTTATTGGGTCACATTTAGAATGGACACCCTGTATATAGAGGGTGTTTCAGCACCGGTGAAACAAATTTAAAGGCGGAAGGTACAAAGAAAAACCAGGACACAAAAGAAAACAAAACAATGTGACACGCTAATAATTAGAAATAAAAAAGTCTGCATCTTTTATTTTTTTGATTTCGCACATGTTGCTCTGTAACAAAATTGAACCAGGACGATAAGTGAACAAACTATTTGAAAAATAATTCAGTATATTTTAAATTGATAATATCATAAAAGGATTTTGCATTATCATGTTACCAACTAAGTGTACCGGGTTATAACCTGAGACATTTTGCGTGGGTTTTAATTATTTTAAATTATAATTTATTTTAAGACTAAATTCAAATCCTAACTAATTCGATTCTAGCTAGTGCTGATAAGAAAACTCTAAATTAGCAAAAATAATAAAACACTGTTTAAAACAAATAAGAGAATGTCAGGGAAAATATTAAACTAATCAGATTTTAATATATCATTAATGATATTTGCATTCATTATGATAATGTCTACTTAAAAATCGAATTGATATAGGCATAAAATTTAAAAGTTAGGGACAAAAATATTTGAATTTCCAACTAATTCATTTCAGCATTTTCTTAAATTAGTTAATCGAGTTCAATGTACATTAAAATAAATCAGGATATTACTACCAACTTTGATTTATTTCATAGATATTTACCTAAAGATAAAGTGAAAACAGTTGAGTTAACTGTGTATAATATCATTCCAAGATCGTTTTGGGAAAAACATGTTTGTGTATCTTGTATAGAATAATTTCTCAGATGGCGGTTTGCAGAAAATCTTAAATCAATCGTATGGGAAAAAACAGAAATGTATAAATAAAGCAAAAATTTAATCGCAAAAAGGAAAGATTTTCATTTCTTGAAATAAAAAGTCAATGTTTTTGAATAAATCTTCACAAAGGAGAGTTAATGCCAATCTTCTAGCATATAAATTCTATTCATTGTTTAAAAATACATAAAGCCAAGAAACATGCTGTGCTTTCATTTTAGATGCAAAAACTTTTCTTTGAAATATTTCACTTTAGTTATCTCCAAAGATTTGCTGTTTATTCACAAGTGCTATGTTAAGGAATCAATCTTCAGCTTAAAGATCGATGCAGACATTCTCTTCTCTTTTTAAAATGTCAAGCAAAAAAGCTTAGGAAAATTTATAACATTTCAGGTATCAGAGGTTTACTTTTACTGAAGAATTGTAGGAAATTTACCGTATAGTTTTAAATTTTGATTCAAAAAATATCTGAATAAACTGTTAACCTCAAAAATAGGGAATACAATTTATAGATGGAAATATTCGACATTAATATTTGAAGTTTTGCAAATGAAATCCCTATAATTAGACATTGGATAATGTTTATGAATTTATAATTTATTAATTATTTATATAAAGCTTTAGCAATTTGTTATGTAATGGTATTTCTGTTACTCACATGGAAGAAAAAAATTTGTTCGTATTTGCATGATAAATTTGTTCAAATTTTAATTTGTGTATCCTTATTAGCTGCAGAAAATTTTATTTCCTAAGCTTATTACGAAATATTTATAAGGGTGACTAGTACGCAATATTGATGCGAAGCAAAAGAAATTAGTCGCAGTGGTTCCGACAGAAATTTCAAATATTATGTATGATTTATCTTGATATTTTTTGATTTAAATTAATAAGTCAATATTGTCTGAATTATTTATTTTCTTAGAGTCCTATCAGAATGATTTTAATTAACTATGCGTAAAATGTATCTTCAAACATTGACAAATATTTTAAAAAAAGATGGCTTACTTTTTGTGTTTATACCATTTGAAAGATCACTAAAATTATTATTTTTAAGAGAGAAAATATTGGTTATCACTTTTTCATAAAATTTCATTTACATTTATAACATCCAATGTAAAATGAAAAACAATCTTGAAATAATTCTCGAATTACTTAAGATGTGTTGTTGCTGTAAATTATAAACCCTTACTTACGGCTAATTTTATAAGAACAAAACTTTCCTTAAAAGAATATAATAATTAGAGCAACGCTTCATTATTACATCACAATGATATAATTGTTTTCTAGGGAATATGGAAACAATCCAAAATTTAAACTTTTTAAGACTTTTTAAAGTTACTGAAAAGTAGAAATATGATGACAAAAGACAAAACATTGATTTGTTTCTGAAATGAGACAGATACTTCGATTTATAAGAATGGTTAGAAAACATGAATCTAGTATAAGTAACAATCATAATTCCCACATGAAAGTATATATGGTTAGAAAACATCAATCCAGTATAGGTAACAATCATAATTACCAAATGAAAGTATATCTTACATCATCCTTCATTCAGGACTCATTGCTTTGAAACTAATTTATTAATTTTCATGGATTTTATCTTGTCTTTTTGCCGAATAAAAAATCGATGCACTATTTGTAAGAATTCCGAAAAACAAGGATTATTCAAATTTAGATCTTTATATTTTTCCAAAATTTTGGAAATTTGTTAGCTTCACTTTATTAGTAGCGATATGAGCGCCAGATGTCCTTTTGGTGCTCAGCGGTAGCCAGAAACTATATATATGAACTGTATATAAACATGCTTGTTCCCTTAAAATTTACGTATAAAGCAGCCAGTTTTTCCCGAGTTTTAACATTAATGATATAAAAAAAGAAAAATTTAGAAAAATTCTAACCAATTCAGACAAATAATTTCAAATTGTATAGTTTTTGCAATTTTTCTTGCATTTTGATTAAAAACTGTGAATATCGTTTTCTTAATTAATATTTCACAAAACTAATTTAAAGTTATCTTTAAACAAAGAATAACTACTTAAATTTAAAATTTTATGTTCAAGTCCAATTTAATCAATTCGCAGGAAACAAATTCATGCAAGCTTAGTGCCCACTTTCTTAAATCCTGAACCTTCTTTTTCTCAGTGAAGAATAATTTGAAGGGCAATTTGTTTGCTTCGCCTTATTAGCAGCGATTTGAACGCCATCTGCCCTTTTAGTGCTCAGCGGTAGCCAGAAACTATATATATATAGACTCACGTATCCCTCAGGGGAGCACCGCGAGTTCACGGATGAGAAGCAGACGTATAAGTAAGCTGGTTCTCTCTTCCCTTGAGTGTACAATAATGGTGGTGTGGCTCTTAGGGACCATCTCCGAAGACAGGTCGTACGTCGGTAAAACGGGGGGTTGTTGCATGAGCCGCTCGTAATGGGGACTATTATGCAGCAACCACAGTGCCTGCCTATCTGTTACGGCGGCAGGTCTTTCAGTGTTTACCAGGGTGCTACAGCTGGGCAGGGTGATGGATTTATTGTGATGCAGACCCTCTTGTTTTTTGCAAAAAGAGTTCGTTTAAGGTATCCGACTGTGTTCGGAGACATTTTTTTGAAAAATAACTTATATATATATTTTTAATGTTATTTTTCAACTGCATATGTTTTAACACTATGAAAATATTGTAAAATTAGGCTTTCAAAATAATATTTTTTTAAAAAAACTGAGAAATTTGAAGAAAAATGACTAAAATATTTGCCTTACGCTTACAGCCATAGACAAAATCATATTCTAAATATACATAAATCCTTGTAGGATTACATTTTTATGTCAGTTTTCTGTGTTATTCTCCAAAATATTTCTTGTACTTCAAAATAGTTTTGAGATATAGTTGAACATAGTTACTAAACTGGTAATTTTTCATAAAAAATGCTTTTCGTTTATATTTAAGCACATAAAAATAATACTTGATTTTAAAATTGACCTTAGTTTTTAGAGGAGAACATCAAGCATATTACAGAAAACAACCTCAGAAAATTTCGTATCAATAGTTGAATAACTTTTTGAGAAATCATTGTTACGGTCGACAGTTTTCCTCAAAAATATCATTTCTCCGAAAAGACATTTAAAGTTTTCATGCAGCATAAAATAATGCTTACAGTTCGGTAATAAAACAACTGTAACTCCATTTGTAATTCACATAGAGTAAAAAGTGTGACAGTTTTAGAAAGCTGGTTAAACAGGCTACAAAATTAAATCATAAAAAGTGTTTTGATAATTTCATCGAAAACGACGATTTTAAACCAGTCGGATACCTTAAGATTTACGTATAAATCAGTCAGTCTTTCCCGAGTTTTAACATGAATGACGCATAAAGGATAATTTCAGAAAAATTCTAACTGGTTCTGACAAGTAATTTTAAATTTTATAGTTTCTTAAACTTTTTTGCTTTTGATTAAAAATAGTTAATATCGTTTTTTTAAATAATACTTCTGAAAACTAATTTTAAGTTATCTTTAAACAAACAATAACTATTTAAATTTAAAATTTTATGTTGAACTGCAATTTCATAAATTCTCAAAAAACAAGTTCATACAAGCTTAGCGTCCCATTTCCTAAATCCAGAATATTCTTGCCCTCATTGAAGAATAATCCATAACTTCGGAATTAATGAATCGCAAGAAATTCCAATTTGGAAAGAGCATTGAATCAATCATTTGTATTTCGGAATAAATCTCCATGTTTCAGCAGTAAATATAACAAAATTGTTGTAGACTTTAGTATTATCTATTATTGCCAAATAAGCAAGGGACTAAAATCAAACTATCCATGGTTCATAAATCAAATACTCCACTGCGAACAATGAATTATTTATTTATTTGAGATGCTATGAATAATGAGTTGCATTCAGAATATATTTTTTTCGAAACAAACGGCCCAATATTTGCATTTTGGAAAACTGTATGCATCGGTTTTTTAGGCAATGTGTAAGTAACAATTTATGGCAAAAAGAATTCTGGAATATAAGACCTGCGTTTAGACGACATAGCCAACACTGGTTTACTTTAGAATGTACTTCATCTGCCTAATATTAGAATAATTACAGAAACTTCCAACATTTGTTGCACGGAAATAATAGAAATTAGAATACCTTTTACTGAATCCTTAAAAGCCCTATTTTTATAAAATTGATTTAAAAATGTTTTCTGACTTTCATTTCTTGGATAAAATATGGGAAAAAATACTTTTAAAAATCCTGTTCTGTTTTAGGTATGGTTTATGGATAAAAAAACAGTTTCTTACCAACTAACAATGCTGGGCTTTATTTTCGAAAAAGAAAATTCCTTGATAAAACTCTATAATATTAAACACAGATGAATTTTGATAACGGAGGAGGAATTCCCTTCAACATTGTAGAATAAAATATGATATTCTGAAGCGTACAAACAAAGCAAAATAAGATGCAGATTCAAGTGAAAAATATCAAATTCTTTTTATTTTTTTATCAGTACTCAGACTGCCATCTATATGTCGTAAATTGATTTAATAAAATTTTCAATATGTATCATCAATTAGAGCTTTAGTCTTATTCTCAAGAAGACAGCCTTATTAGTCTTATTTTAGAAGACAAAATTTGGTAGTTGCTTAACGGCAACACTGAGCATTTAAGGGTGAATCCCTTCGTTATCTTCACAACAAAAATATTTAATTCGACTATATATATCTCAAAACTTCAGTTCAGTTTTTGTACACCCACACACATTACATAACGCTATGAAATAGTAAATTTATAAGAAACGTCCTCTTTGAAGATAACCATTAAATGGAAATTCAAGATAATTCATGGAAACAAAATATTCATTTTCCTGGACTTATTGCACATTTTGTTGTTTGAATTCTTTACATCTTGTGCATTATTTTCTTGCCTTAAATTGCGATCAATTGTGTTTCATACTGTGATTCATTTTGTTAGATGAAGCTTCGTTTAATACTTTCGTCATATGAATTTGAACAAGACTTTTCTATGAATTGATTTTTTCTTGTTCTGATTTCATAAGATCCTTTTGAACTTCTATCATGTTTGTGGTATCAATTGT
>BGPR01000561.1:0-38225 GCA_013235015.1 Araneus ventricosus | reverse complement strand
TATATACAAGATATATATATCTTATTGCCACTCATTCATCATCATCGGTGAAACCAGAAGTATAAAGGTATTCTCTGTTAGTCTGTGAGTTGTTACCACCCCTACGCAACGTGAGGGTACCACCTTCAAACTTTATGCCACAAATATAGGCAAAAAATATTATTAATGTTTTAGGTTTGAGGCAGGTATATGACAAAAATGCTTTGAATAATATCCTATTGCCACCAGAAACCAACCACTGTAAGCAATTCAAAGCTGTAGCTCGATTGGAAGTGGTAAGAAGTCGATCTCTAGATTTGAGGACACATGACAGTGAAGTTGAATGCTATAAAAAAACAACTAGGAGCATGAAAAATTATGATTTTCTCTCTCTTTCTCTTTATTCAATACAAATATTTACACAAATCTTTGCTTATCAGCATTAATAAATTGATAAACTGATAAGCCGTCCTCAACTCCCCACGATGCTGCTTGTTACGAATACATATTTCTTTACATTTTATACATGATAATATATACAATATCTTCACTTCATTGTTTACTCACTTAATATCGATCTTCACTTTCCACTTGCAATTATATGTGTATGTATTCTGATAAACACATTCAAAATATTCTTGCAGTCCCATTTTCATTTGAAAACACCTTATACATAAAGTGCATAAAAGCAAGATTGTTGAAAAAATATATATAACGGTAACTGAAATAATAAGTCGCTTAACATTACATTTTGCTATGATATATGCACATTGGCTCTAATTGATTGGGTTCAAAGATAAGTAGTTTCGGAGCATTTGAATATTGTCTCCCTTGAATTCACACACTTAAAAAAAATTCTTTCTGAAGCTTTCACATGTTGTAGGCGTTCCATAAAGAAACTAGATTCAGATTATATTTGTTTTTATTCATGTTTCAAATGTCTTTTATTTTTATGGACGAAATTCTTCACTACCAAAATATTTTAAGAAATAGAAAATACAAGACACAATCGTAAACATGAACACATCGGCTCCTTAATCAGAACACTCTTCAACACCAATGATTTCTTCAATAAAATAAATAATTCAGACAATAAAGACATTCATCTCAAATATAAGTACATAAAACGAGATACTGGAATATTTCAAAGAACAATATAACTTTCAAAAACAAAGTGAAAACGTGAATTGGCGAATTCTGAATTTTCCATTATACTTATTTAATCTGAGAAATATTTGCAATATTAGCATTTCACAATTCTCAAGCAAATTTTTTGTATCAAAATTTTACATTAACTAAACGTATTTTTAAATGTAGATGTTTTATCTGCATTTTGTAATTGAGTATTGATGATGGATTTTAAAGTGACTTTTAAATAGGAATGGTATTATAAATCCCGATGCGATGGATAAATAATGAAATATGTTCGAAGATCTTTTGCTTTAACAAATTATTTCTGAAAAATGATTATTTGCATGAAAAGGTCTTTATAGAAAACTTTTGTGATGCTTTAGCAGTACAAATGCTATGATAAATTTTCTTTTAAGACATTTTATCATTGTTGTAAATTTTAAGTTTTGATAATAAATAAATTTCAATGGCACAATATAAAAGAATATTTTTCATTTTCATGTTTTATTTTATTTAGTTTCAGAATGTCATGATTTAAAATAATAACATTTAATTCCCAAAACAACATTTTAGTAGTTCCACTTAGCAATTTTTTCATTCATTTCTTAGAAAACTAGTAATTTAATCTAACTAAGAAAGGCTCTGTGAAAGGATAATTATTTTCTTTGAATTATCTTGTATTTATACAGGGTTACATAAATCAGGAAATTTTCCAAATTAATTGAAAATAATATTACAACTGGGTTTTTTTAAATGAGAGAGAAAATAAAAAAGTTTTTTCAGATAGGTGGCGAGTATATCATTTGGTTCTAAATTCTGCATAAGGCAAGATATTTTCTTGTTTGAATGGCTACTGATCAGCAGAAGCTTCCATGCGCTGTTTGCCTTTTCTAGTTTTTTCTTGATATCTCGAGAACTATTCAGTTTGAATTACAATTGACTTACAAATTAAAGAAAATTAAATTCCACAAATATATGTTTTATTTCTTCTTCTAGGTTTAATAGTTTCGCAGATCAATAGTCTTGCAAAAATATGAGATGTTCAATAATTTACGACCACCTAAGCACCGTTAGGCTCGTCACCTATCTGAAAAACTTCTTTTTAAATGGTTCTATTTATAAAAAACGTATTGTAATATTATTAGTTTTTCTAAAATTAATTTTAGAAAGGGTCCAATTTATGACCAACCTCTGCATTTTACTTTTAGAGTTTTTTAATTGACCAATTTTAAAGAATTTGTAAATCTGTATGCAATTTTAAAGAATAGAATTTTCCTAGATATTAATTTGGGCTCAACTTTTAATTATAGAAAGTATAAATATTAAGAACTCTTTCATACTTATATTTAAGTAAGATTCGAATTAGAAGCAAAATGCAAAAAAGTTTATTTAGGTTAAATTTTAATTTAGTGATTCCGATATTTTCCGACGACAGTTTGTAAGTCAAAAAAGTACGTCATTTTAAAATTTAGGAGTTGAATTGCTACTTGATAAAAACTTTGATTTCTGCACCGCTTAATGTCTGGCCTGATAATCTTTACTATTATAAACTAGCTGGAAATCAGGTATTTATAATTCCAATTTTTATCCAATATGTTTGTTATAGAAAAAAGCAAATATTATCTTTCTACCCTCTAAGTGCCTCCTTGGAAGGAAGTCTAAATGTTTAAGTTCATCTGAACAAAAAATATTTGTTACAAGAGAAATGTACATGGTGTCCAGAGAATAAGACATCCTGATTTCAAAATAAATATCTCAAAAAACAAATATCAATAGAAGAATGCGGTAAACGGTATGTTTATTAGCTAGCTTGAAAAAATGTTATACAGAAATTTCCAGAAAAGTTAGAAAACCGTTACAGATGGCGTTGTATCGCTAAAAATTATAAATTGTGTTTCAAGTCCAGAGCGATCAGTTCGACAGCTTAATCGTGAAATGAGGTTAGCGTAGAGGTTACAATCATATTCCATGGAAACATGTGTTTTATGTTACTGGAATATCACAGATTAGAACGCAGTCCTACGGCAACAAGGCGCAAGCTCAAAAAACGATGTTCTGAAAGCCGATAAACACCTTCGCAAGTTCGCCAAATTGAACGGACAGGCAGCGTAGATGATAATCGAGTGGGAAATGTTGATCAGGCAAACTGTAGTCACTTCTGAAAATGTCGCGTTTCTAGAATTGTTACCAGCAAACCCACAGAATACTGTCAAAAGAATTGCATCACAGATCGGTTTTGAGCGTTCTAGCAGCAAAAAAGTATTGAGAAAGGCCTCGGATGTTCTCATACAAAATCCAAAGTCATCAGGCATACCCATAAAAGATGAGCGACAAAAGACTTTAATGAACGACTCACAATGATTGATAAATTTGATGTTGGTTGCATCTGGTTCTAGATGAAGCACATTTCTACTTGAATGGATTCGTGAAAAAAAAAAACTGGAGATTTTGCGTTCCGAAAATCCTCATTTGTGTGAAGAGAAACCACCATCTTCGCTCTAAAGTTACGGTTTGGTTGTGGTATGCAGAGAGGCATTATGGGTCCTTTTTCATGCGAGAGAACATCTCTAGTGAACGTTACATTACAATTCGGAACAATTTGTCAGCACAGCTAAAGTTGAAGGATCGACCTAAGAATCTGAGTGGTTCATGCAAGATGAGCTCGAACACATCGTACAGAAAAGATGTTTCGCTTCTTGATGAATACTTCAGAATAGAGTAATTCGTTGGATTATCTGAAATTTACTGGCACAGGAATGGATTGGCCTCCATATTGCCCGATCTGACTACGTGACTACTTCCTGTGTGGCGCATTGAAAGACACTGTCTCACTGGGAACCATCCCTCGGCTGATGAGCTTGAGTCGACGATTTGTGTGGCATGCAATTCTTCCGTCGAGACATTGAAGATGGATGTCAAATTTCATTCTTCGTTTACGCCACCTCATTTTTTTCGAACGGTGAACATTTTGAGAAATAGTTCTGATTGCAAAGACTGCTTGAATTGATTCTTTAGACTGTTGCAGAGAACAAGTTTTTCTGCGTACAGAGCCATCTGTTAACGACTTTAGTCTAAATTTTCGAAATTTCTGTATAACAGTGTTACAGCTTAGCTAACAAACACGTTTACCGTATTCTATTCTGATATTTCTTTTATATATTCTAATTTGAAATCAGGGTTATTTTCTGACACCCTGTGGGTTCCTCCAATGTCGGCCTTATTGGATAGAAATGTTAAGAATTAATCACAACTGAAAAAGCCATTACTTCTCTTATTTGATCATCTCTAAAAAATTATGTCTATTTGATTTGTTTTGAAAGTGAAATTTTCTATATACAGAAATTACATTTATATTACTACTAGCTGATATACCGGCGTTCTCGTGATAGAAACATTTTCAATTCCAAATACTTATAAACTTTAATTTAATAAAAGTGTCTTGAAGGTCTTTCGTTGATTTTCTTCATAATCATTGGACTAACAGAAACACGCTTCTTTCTTTTTCTCCTTAGTTTGAACCATCTGGCAGAATTTCGTAGTCCTTCGTACTCCTTTTCCTCCCATCATTGCATCGGCAACAAAAAACTCTTCATATCTTTTATTTTTTTGCCATTATCCGACTATCCTTCCCTTTAGTGCTTTGTCACCGAAAACTCATGTGTTATTTTTTTCCTCCTTAGGCCCCCTTAGGCTCCAGTAGGAAGTGGGCTCAACAATCTTGAAGAATTTTTCATACTCAATACTGAAGCATCGTCGAAAGAGAGAATTAATATTGTTGTGGTGCAAACATATTGAAAGAGGTCTATGCTATGAAAAAAAATCTAAATAAATTTTCTGCCTTTCTGTTGACATTCAAGGAAAACAATATTTTAATCATAACTTTCACAATGGTAAAAATACCAGAGTGAAAGATTTGCTGGAAGCGTTCAATGGTTGAATTCTAATTACAATAAAGAAAACATTGTTACAGATTTGTAAGAAATAAATTTGAAATTTTATTAAATTAAGGAAAAGATCGCATATCATTTAAATTGAAATCATTAAAGAAAATGTGCTGCTCTTGAAGAAACCTTCTAACCGTAAATAATTTACGTACAATATATTTCAAAATTATTAGAAAAACTGAGATAAAACGATAGCTTAATTTCGTAGTTTAATTAAATATCTTAGGAAGTAATTTTGAAAGTTTGAAAAGTAGAATTAATCTAGGAACGGACCTCAGACTGGCATGTGTATCTCATGTCAAGACTATTCACCGTTTAGGAGGAGTTCTTGCGGCAGATATCCAGTCAGAAACATTCCTCCCTTTTCTCTCCCACGCTAGGAACCGTCAAGTAACCTTGAAGGCTTAGACAATACTCATTAGGATCAGTTAAAAAATTTGAGAAAATTAAAAAATGCATCGACAGAATGATTTTACTAACGTCATTGATCATAGTAACCTATTAAAAGCTTTTAAATGCTACAACAACCGAAACTGGAAGTGAAAAGTCTACCTTTTGCTTATATCGAAGAAACAATATTTTTTATATTAACTTCAAAAAATATCAAAAGCGCTGGGTGAAACAGTAAATTGGCTTGAATTTATTTCTATAATAATAAAAAGTATTGTTAGAAATTGTGTTAAAAATATTTAAATGTTAATAACAATCAGAGAAAACACTTTATTCCAATGGAATTAATGTCATTACAAAGATAATGTTTTACTTTTTAAGATGATTTAAAGTATTTCGTGCAATAAATATCTAAGTTATTTCAGAAAACGTCTAACGTTAGGGATTAAAAGATGATATTTTTTGTTATTTAATTACATCTTAAGAAATTAATATCTGAAAGTTGAAAATATCACCTTACTAGAAATGTGCTCGAATGTTGTGTGAAATTTCATGTCGCTACCGTTCACTGTTGAGGAGGAGTTCTATAAATACGATTGACAGATATGTATTTTCGTTTATATATATAGATTTTAAGGATGACCAAATTCTATAAAATATTTTTAAATAAAAACTTGAAGTGTGATTGAGTAAAATGATGTTTCTTTTCAGGTCTTAGAGTAACAACCTAATTTTGCTGCATTAGCACTAATCACATGATGTAAAGTGGTTTCTGTCCTTTTAGTCCTAAAAGAATACACTTATCAAGTTTTTTTCAGTTAAAAAACATTAGCTTTATTGCAATAAACTCTTTGAATGAATATTTAATTTCGCATTATCTGACATTCCTTATTATGAGCGTTAGCAATCTAAGGGTTTTGAAGTAATTGCGCATAAACTTTCTTTTTCGCAAATCAACTAAAAGATTTATTGAAGTGAATGTTGCTTCCGTTAAGGATTATTAGAAGGAAAAATTGTGTCTGTTCTTTTCCTGCAGAGTATTCACGGATCATTAAATTAGCTGGTTTCGTTCTATTCATCTTTTATTTGAGTAATTTACAATTTTGAGATTAAAATTTTTAACAAATGCTAAACTTCCTTTTTAAAAATACTCTGGTAAAAAATATAAAATGGCTTGTAATAATTTGATAAGTTAAAAAGAAATTGCTGTAAAAATGTTTTCGTTTAAATTTCAGAATATCCCTTTTCATTTATTATTTTTCTTGAGGATAAGGATTGAAATGAATCTTGTTTCACATTTGGTACAGAAAGCAGTAGATATAGATCACCTCTCTTTCACACGCATAGTTTTTCAAAATTATCATTCTGATTTGGGAAATATCGTTAGAGGTTTTGAGGAATACATATAAAATATCATCTATTTAAGCAAACAAACTTGAAAGTATTTTTTAGAATTCTACAGGCAATTCTTATAGTATATATTAAACATAAACAGCTGTTTGTAGTTTTAAGCACATATAAGCCTTAACGGTCAAATGAAAAAACGTCACATGAAACTATGAAAGAAGTTCTAGCAATGTCGTGCCTATTCTGGAATTATTCACAATTTATAAATTGCTTACTACGTTAATTTACAAACAACAAAAAGCAATACGTAACTGAACGTAGTTTGCAATTAAATTTTTAAAATGATTTAATGACATTAACTTTCTGAAATATAAATTAGTAATATATTTCGTGATAACTTACAATTATTATCAACAATGTAATAGAGAAAAATATAATCGATTTACACAACTTTCTCTTTTTGCTTTGTGTGCGAAACGTTTGGCGCACACGAAGTAAAAAAGTCTTGTTGTTGGCTAATTCTAATAGAAAGTAAGCACAAGACTAGTAGAAACACGAGCTATCTTATCATTCATCGGTGCAGAACCAGAAGTATAGCGTATTCTCTGTTAGCTACGTGGTGTTGTTACCACCCTACGTAACGTGAGGGTACCACCTTCCAAACTTTATCGACCAAATATAGGGTAAAAATTTTAATATTAATGTTTTAGGTTTAAAATAGGTATATATTGCAACTGTTTTTGCATAATATCTTATTGCCACCGGAAACCAACCACTGTGCTACATTTCAAAGCTGTAGCTCGATTGGAAGTGTGTAAGAAGTCGATCTCTAGATTTGAGGACACGACAGTGAAGCTGAATAAAAGCTTATAAAAACAACTAGGAGCATGAAAAATTTTAATTCTCTCTCTCTCACTCTCTCTCTCTCTCTTTCTCTTTTTTCAATACAAATTATTTACACAAATCTTTGCTTTCATCAGCATTAATAAATTGATAAACTGATAAGCCGTCCTCAACCTCCCACCGGATGCTGCTTGCTTACGACATACATTTTTATTTACATTTTAACACATGAGTGTATACACAATTTCACTTCATTTACTCACTTTAATATCGATTATGTATCACTTTCCGTTTCCAATTATATGTGTATTGTATCTGATAAACACATTCAAAATATTTTTGTAGTCCCATTTTCATTTGAAAATACCTTATACATAAAAGTGTATAAAAGCAAGATTGTTGCAAAAAATCTTTCATATATAATGGTAACTGAAATAATAAGTCGCTTAACAATACATTTCTGCTATGATAGTTATGCACACTGGCTCTTAATTGATTGGGTTCAAAGATAAGTAGTTTTGAAGTATTTCGAATATTGTCTCCCTTGTAATTACACACACTTAAAAATTCTTTCTGAAGCCTTCACATGTTGTAGGCGTTCCATAAAGAAACTAGATTCAGATTATATTTGTTTTTTATTCATGTTTCACAAATGCCTTTTTATTTTATAGACGAAATTCTTCACCACACCAAAACATTTTAAGAAATAGAAAAAATGATAAGTTCACAATCGTAAACATGAATACATCGGCTCCTTAAATCGAACACTCTTCAATACCAATTATTTTCTTCAATAAAATAAATAATTCACCCAATAAAGACATTCATTCGAATATAAGTACCTATAAAGCGAGATACTCGGAATATTTCAAAGAACAATATAACTCATTTCAAAACAAAGTGAAAACGTGATTCAGAATTGCGAATTTTCCATTATACTTATTTAATCTGAGAAATATTTGCAATATTAGCATTTCACAATTACTACCAAAGCAAATTTTTGTATCAAAATTTTACTCACATTTAACTAAAAGTATTTTGAAATTATGGATGTTTTATCTGCATTTTGTAATTGAGTATTATGTGATGGATTTTTTTAAATGTGACTTTTAAATAGGAATGGTATTATAAATCGCAGGATGGAAATATTAAATAATGAAATATGTTCAGAAAGATCTTTTGCTAAACAAATTATTTCGAAAATAATTTATAAAATTTGCATGAAAAGGTCTTTATGGAAAACTTTTGTGATGCTTCTAAGCGTACAAATGCTATAATAAATTTTCTTTTAAGACATTTTATCATTAAAGTTATAAATTTTAAGTTTTGACACGAAATAAATTTCAATGGCACAATTTCAAAAGAATATTTTTCATGATTTTCATGTTGTGATTTTTATTTGCAGTTTCAGAATGTTACATGATTTAAAATATACATTTAATTCCCAAAACAACATTTTTAGTAGTTCCACTTAGCAATTTTTCATTCATTTCTTAGAAAAACTAGTAATTTAAATTTAACTAAGAAAGGCTCTTATGAAATTATAATTATTTTCTTTGAATTATCTTGCATTTATACAGGGTAGTCATAAATCATTGAAATTTTTCAGAAATTAATGAAAAAAACAAATAATATTACAACTGGGTTTTTTTAAATGAGAGAGAAAACAAAAAAGTTTTTTCAGATAGGTGGCATTACGGCGTTCTAAATTTGCTACAGCAAGATATTTTCATACGGAATGGCTGCTGATCAGCAGAAGCCGATGCGCGTTTTCTGATTTCCTTTTTCTAGTTTTTCTTGAATATCTCGAGAACTATTCAGTTTCCTAATTACAATTGACTTAACAAATTAAAGAACTTAACATTCCCTACAAATATATGTTTTTATTTTTCTTCTAGGGTTAATAGTTTCGCAGATAATTGCTCTGAAAAATAGGAGATGTCCAATAATTTACGACCACCTAAGCCACCGTTACGGCTCGTTACCTATCTGAAAATTTTTTTTTTTTAAATGCGTTGTCATTTATAGAAAAACGTAGTTGTAACATTATTAGTTTTTTCAAAATTAATTTTAGAAATGGGTCCAATTTATGACCACCACCCTGCATTTTACTTTTAGAAGTTTTTTAATTGACCTACGAATAAAAATTTTAAATCTCTATGCAATTTTAAAGAATAGTATTTTTCCTAGATATTAATTTTGGGCTCAACTTTTAATTGACAGAAAGTATAAATTATTAAGAACTTTTCATACTTATATTTAAAGTAAGATTCGCATTTCAGAAGCAAAATGCAAAAGTTTATTTAGGTTAAACTTTCTTAATTTAGTGATTCCGATATTTTCCGGCGACAGTTTCGTAAGTGAAAAAGTACGTCATTTTAAAATTTAGAGAGTTGAATTGACTACTTGATAAAAACTTTGAGTTCTGCACCGTTTAATGTCTGGCTCGATAATTTTTAACAATATTAGAAACTAGCTGGAAATCAGGTATTTATAATTCCAATTTTTCATCCATATGTTTGCTTAAATAGGAAAAAGCAAATATTATCTTTCTACCGCTCTAAGTGCCTTTGGAAGGAAGTCTAATGTTTGAAAGTTCATCTGAACAAAAATATTTGTTACAAGAGGAAATGTACATGGTGTCCAGAGAATAAGACCCTGATTTCAAAATTAAATATCTCAAAAACAAATATCAATAGAAGAATGCGGTAAACGGTATGTTTATTAGCTAAGCTGTAAAAATGTTATACAGAAATTTCCAAAATAGGTTAGAAAAACCGTTAATAGATGGCGCTGTAATCGCAACACTATAAATTGCCTATAAATTGTGTTTCCAAGTCCAGAGCGATCAGTTCGACCGCTTAATCGTGAAATGAGGTTAGCGTAGAGGTTACAATCATGTATTCCATTGAACAATGTGTTTTTATGTTACTGGAATATCACAGATTAGAACGCAGTCCTACGGAAACAAGGCGCAGTTTTCAAAAACGATTTAACGTTCCGAAAGGACCCGATGCAAACACCATTCGCAAGCTCTTCGCCGAATTCTAACGGACAGGCAGCGTAGATGATAATCGAGTGGGAAATGTTGGACTCAGGCAAACTGTAGTCACTTCTGAAAATGTCACCAAGTTTCTAGAATTGTTCAGGAAACCCACAGAATACTGTCAGAAGAATTGCATCACAGACTGGTTTGAAGCGTTCAAGTACGCAAGAAGTGTTGAGAAACGATCTGCGGATGTTTCCATACAAAATCCAAAGTCATCAGGCCATACCCATAAAAGATGTGCGACAAAGAAGACTTTGCGAACGAGATTCTCACAATGATTGATAATGAAGGATTTGATGTTGGTTGCATCTGGTTCACAGATGAAGCACATTTCCACTTGAATGGATTCGCGAAAAAACAAAACTGGAGATTTTGGCGTTCCGAAAATCCTCATTTGCGTGAAGAGAAACCACTGCATTCGCCTAAAGTTACTGTTTGGGTTGTAGTATGCAGCAGAAGCATTATCGGTTCTTTTTTCATGCGAGGAACGATCTCTAGTGAACGTTACATTCCAATTTTGGAACAATTTGTCAGCACACAGCTAGAGTTGAAGGATCGACCAAGAATCGAGTGGTTCATGCAAGATTGGGCTCGACCACATCGTACAGAAAAGATGTTTCGCTTTCTTGATGAATACTTCGGGAATAGAGTAATTGCGTTGGATTATCCCAAATTTACTGGCCCAGGAATGGATTGGCCTCCATATTCGCCCGATCTGACTCCATGTGACTACTTTCTGTGTGGCGCATTAAAAGACACTGTCTACGGGAACCATCCCTCTACGCTGGATGAGCTTGAGTCGACGATTTGTGTGGCATACAATTCCATTTCCGTCGAGATATTGAAGGATGTGATGTCAAATTTCATTCTTCGTTTACGCCACCTCATTTTTTCGAACGGTGAACATTTTGAGAACATTGTGTTCTGATTGCAAAGACTGCTTGAATTGACTTTTTTTAGACTGCTTGCAGAGAACAAGTTTTTCTGCGTACAGAGCCATCTGTTAACGACTTTTATAACTAAATTTTCGAAATTTCTGTGTAACAGTTTTACAGCTTAGCTAACAAACATACCGTTTACCGCATTCTTCTATTGATATTTGTTTTTGAGATATTCAATTTTGAAATCAGGGTCTTATTTTCTGGACACCCTGTAGGTTCCCAATGTTCGGCCTTATTGGATAGAAATGTTGGAAAAATTGGATGAAATTAATCACAACCGAAAAAGTCATTACTTCTCTTATTTGATCATCTCTCTAAAAATTAGTCTATTTGATTTGTTTTGAAAGTGAAAATTATTTCGCATATAACAGAAATTACATTTATATTACTACTAGCTGATATACCCGACGTTGCTCGTGATAGAAACATTTTTAATTCCAAATACTTATAAAACTTTAAATTTAATAAAAGTGTTCTTGGCGGAAGCGTCTTTCGTTGATTTTCATTAATCAACTGACCCTTTGGACCAACAGTGAAACACGCTATGAAAAAAATCTAAATAAATTTTCTGCCTTTCTGTTAACATTCAAGAAAACAATATTTTAATCATAACTTTCACAATGGTAAAAATAAAAGAGTGGAAGATTTGCTGAAGCGTTCAATGGTTTGAATTTAATTACAATAACAGAAAACATTGTTACAGATTTTGTAAGAAATAAATTTGAAATTTTTATTAAATTAAGGAAAAGAACGCATATCATTTAAATTGAAATCATTAAAAAGAAAATGTGCTGCTCTTGATGAAGAAACCTTCTAACCGTAAATAATCTACGTACAATATATTTTTCTGAAATTATTGGCGAAAAACTGAGATAAAACGCCGATGGCTTAATTTTCGTTATTTAATTAAATATCTTAGGAAGTAATTTTTTTTGAAAGTTTGAAAAAGTAGAATTAATCTAGGAACGGACCCCAAAATGGCATGTGCAATTTCATGTCAAGAATATTCACCGTTTAGGAGGAGTTCTTGCGGCAGATAGCCAGTTAGAACATCTTTTTTCCCTCCCTTTTTCTCTCCCCACGTTAGGAACCGGTCTAAGTAACCTTGAAGGCTTAGCACACACTCATTAGGATCAGTTAAAAATTTGAGAAAATTAAACAATGCATCGACAGAATGATTCACTAACGTCATTGGATCACTGTGTAACCTTATTAAAAGCTTTAAATGCTACGACAACCGGAAACTGGAAGTGAAAAGTCTACCTTTTTGCTTATACTCGAAGAAAACAATATTTTTCATATTAACTTCAAAAATATCAAAATCCCTCTGGCGAAACAGTAAATTGGCTTAAATTTATTTCTATAATAATAAAAAGTATTGTTAGAAATTCTGTTAAAAATATATTTTTAAATGTTAATAACAATCAGAGAAAACACTTTATTCCAATGGAATTAATGTCATTATAAAGATAATGTTTTGCTTTTTAAGATAATTTAAAAGTATTTTCGTGCAATAAATATTTCAGAAGTTATTTGCAGAAAACGTCTAAGCATTAGGATTAAAAGCAGATATTTTTTGTTATTTAATTAAATATCTTAAGAACTAATTAATTTTGAAAGTTGAAAATATCACCGTTGATCTAGAAATGTGCTCTAGAATGTTGTGTGCAAATTTCATGTCGCTACCGTTCACTGTTGAGGAGGAGTTCTTATGACCAACAGACGGACAGATACACGTATTTTCTGCTTTATATTATAGATTTTAAGGAAATGAACTTCAAATTTCTATAAAATATTTTTTTAAAAATAAAAACCTTGAAGTTGATGATTGATTATAAAAAATGATGTTTCTTTACAGGTCTTATGAGTAACAAACCAATTTTGCTGCATTAGCAATCTAATACATGATGTAAAGTGGTTTGTCTCTTTTAAGTCCTAAAAAGAAATACAATTTCTCAAGTTTTTTAGTTAAAAAAACATTAGCTTTTATTGCAATAAAACTCTTTGAATAAATATTTAATTTCGCATTATCTGACATCTTTATTATGAGCCGTTAGCAATCTAAGGGTTTTGAAAGTAATTGCGCATAAACTTTCTTTTTCGGCAAATCCAATCAAAAGATTTATTGAAGTGAATGGTTGCTTCCGTTAAAGGTTATTAGAAGGAAAAGCGAATTCTGGTGTCTGTTCTTTTCCCTGCAGGCAGTAGTATTCACGGATCATTAAATTAGTTGGTTTCGCTTCTATTCATCTTTTATTTGAGTAATTTCATACTCTGAGATTAAAATTTTTTTAACAAATGCGCGCTAAACTTCCCTTTTTTAAAAAAATACTTCTGTAAAAATAATTAAAATGGCTTTGAATAATTTGACAAGTTAAAAAGAAATTGCTGTAAAAATGTTTTCGTTTAAATTTCAGAATATCCCTTTTCATTTATTAATTTTTGTCTTGGAGGATAAGGATTGAAATGAATCTTGTTTCACATTTGGTACAGAAAGCAGTAGATATAGATCACCCTCTTTCACACGCATAGTTTTTCAAAATTATCATTCTGATTTGGGAAATTATCGTTAGAGGTTTTGAGGAATACATATAATATATCATCTATTTATGCAAACAAATCTTGAAATATTTGTTTTAGAATTCGTTACAGGCAAGATCCTATAGCATATATTAAAACATAAAAAGCTGTTTGTAGTTTTTAAGCACATATAAGCCTTAACGGTCAAATGAAAAAAACGTCACATGAAACTATGAAAAAGAAGTTCTAGCAATGCTCGTGCCTATTCTTGGAAATTATTCACAATTTTAAATGGAAATTCGTTTACTACGTTAATTTACAAAACAAATAAAAACCAAAATATGAAATCAAAAAATAAAAATAAATCTTTTGACTTCGGGAACGGCGATCTAAGAGATCGGAATTGATGCTTCTGGAATTTGGCGAAATGTGATTTATGCCGAAACTTCGTTAATCTCCACTTCTCCAAGGTTTCCATCCCATTCAATAACCCAAGAGGAACGACTCAACCCAATATTTGTAGTCTTCTGATGCCCTTCCACCCCGGGGGGAAAAAACATGTACTCGAACTACGGCTGCTGCACCATCTTCAAGAAACTTCATCATATTTACATAAGGTAAATTAACATTTACACAGAGGTGTATAGTTCGAAACTTTTTGAATGGGACAGTCGCTGTAACTCGGGGAGTTATAATCGGATCTTCACAAAACTGGTGTCCATGGAAATGTCTCGAAGAGACAGGTTTATTCAGCTCCGCGAACTCACTAACAGAGTTAATTAGCATAATTCATTAACTGCTATCTCGAAATTTTACCATTACGCCTATAAATTTTTTTTCGTTGAATTGATTCCCGTCATAAAATTAGCCCCCCATAATTTTTTTATAGAGTTGTGATCAAAATTTCGAGAGTTATAGGGTTTTAAAAAATAGCGTTTCCAATGTTAAATGAATTTTAGGCATTTTTGACGATATCTCGGAAGGTATTATATATTTCTCAAAAAATTTTCACTCACTGAAAGAGCACTATTTTTTACATAAAGTCATGAAAATAATTCATATATAAAAAACTAATAACATGAGAGAGAAGCTGAAATGTTACAACGCCGGTATCCAAAATATTAAATGCATACCTATAATAATTTCCGAAATATTCACAAAAAAACTGCAAATTCCCACTGTTGACAGGCGATGCCCACTTTTTAAGGGAACGCATATTATAATTATTTGCACTGATCGGTCTACTCTTCTTGAAGCATGAGATTTAACAGTCATTATAAAATCGCATTTCAATGAATATATTTTTATTTTAATATCAGACGATTTTAACACGAAATAAAGTTCGCTTTGTCTTCGAAAAATTAAACATTTTTTGCTCAAATGATATTACATTTTTAGTATTTAAACAATTAGAATTTCTCATTAGAAGAAAAAGTAATTGTAATGTCGATTTACGATTTGTAACAAAACAGTTTTAGAAGTAACAAATATATTTCTATTTAAAATGAAATTTCTGATAGCCCTTGGCCATAGAGACACTGTATTCGAAACAGATTTATTTTGAAAATTTTCTGATTCTTTGAACTTTTGCTGAATACCATATCAACGTATAGTTTGTATATAATCAATTTGTTCCATTGTTCTTCTATATATTTAATGCTTGATCTTACTGTATTAACAAAAACCCTTTCTAAAAGAATACTTTTTAATTTTTGTCAGATTTAAATATTTAATTATTTTACGTAATTACAATGCAACTTTGATTTTTAAAGAAGTCTGAATTTTTATTTACAAAATTTGTAATAATTTGTAGTAAAGAAAATAATGATTGGCATTTTATTATATTTCGAAGAATAGCATGGGAAATTTGATTAAAGGATTACCCGATTGTTCATCATTGTCATTCAGATTCAAACTAGACAGTAAATCGCTTGTTATGATCGTATAACATTATTACATAAAGATAACAAATTAATATTAAAAAAATTATAGACTCAATATAAAAATTCTAAAAATAGACTATAAATTCGTATTTCCAATCATTCTGTAATATAATTGCAAGCTGTTAATTAAAACAATTGAAAATGAAGATGATAAATTTTAACTGTACTATAACCACTATAATTAAAAAACATTACAGGATAAATCCTTGATTACAATTTAATTAAAAATGCAGATGGTATTTTTCTGTTAAGATCATTTATTATCATTTTGACCATTACTTAATTGAAACCATACTAATTGCAAAAGACAATTTTTTAATTCCAATAAACTAAAAAATTCAGAAACTTTTTTATTTAGATCATGTTTCTATCATTCATCAAATATTAATTTCAAAAAATTAAAAGTGCAAACGATAAATTCTTTAAAAAAATTTTTTTTATCGTATTCGTTACTTTGTTACATTGAATAAAAAAACGACTTAATAGTAACCTACTCAATAAAGCATTTTTAACCAACTGGACTCTCTCCCCACGCCTCTACAACAATATAACGTGTTTTTTGTTAACCCTCCGAGCGGCGCAAACGTCTTTTTCCGTTTTGCATGTTCAGTTCAAAAGCAGATAGCTCGTATTTTTATGTATATTTTCCTAAACAATCATGGATGAAGCATTCTGAAGATTTCAGAGATGTAATTAAATACAAAAAGATCGATTCATTTACTTTAGAAGCTAATATTTCGCTTTGTTCTATAGTGAACAGAATCGAATAAGCCTTTAGAACATCATCTCTTCAAATATTTGTGTTGAAATTTTGACACAGAACTAAAGTTTTCGCGACAAATCTACATACCGAATTCTTATATCTAGCATATTGCGTTTCTGTTTTCTTTTCTTGCATATTCAACAATAGACCGACCGTCAGACTGTCAAACTTTTGATGAACCTGAAGAAAACTTTGTCACGGATGGTTATAAAACTGTATACCAATTTCATCTATCAAGATGTTCGAGTTGTTGTCTTCAAATGCAATTGGAAGGACGGGCAGACTGCCCTAAGATGAATTTCTACTAAAATCTAATACAAATCTACAATTGTGGTGAAAATACCACATAACAAATTTCATTCCTCTAACTGGGGCCTTGGTGGCCTTGTGGTAAGGTCTCGGCTTTTTGTTCCAGGTTCGAAACCCGATTCCACTGAAGATCAGCCACGAATGGGACCTGCTCCACACTAAATCATAAGTATTGGCAAAGGTCCATCCGCTGGTGCGGTGCGGAAGTTTGGAGACGCGGTGCTAGCTCAGGTGCCTTCCTCGTCATCTGACAGAGGCTCAAAATTACGAGGTCCGTACCAAAATATCCCTCGTATTGCTTCATTACGGGACGTTAATATAACTAAACTAAACATTACTCTATTTCTTTCCATTTTGAGAAATATATCGTGTTAGCAGATAGACGGGCATAATTCCAAAAATGCTGTTTCCGGACTCCAGAAGATCTAGAATATGAAGATTCAATATTTTGTAAACTTATTATAGACAAAATAAATAAAGATTGTTCCAAAAATTGTTTCGTCACCATAATATAATAATGTAATTCTATCACACAAATAACTTTATGTGAATTTCTCCTCGGAAATTAAACTTTATTTCCGTAATTTAAAATCCTATTATTATAATTTTATTATAAAAATCTTTAAATATTGAACACTTACTTATTCTATTGATTTGATTAAAATATTGTTCAACTCTATTTAATAGCGAAACGTTTAATATATTTATCGATAACCAAGAAAAAAAGATTCTGCTTGATGAATCTCTTATCCGATTAACAATCGTTTCCGTCTGACAAAATAAAATCTTCTCCTTTTACTAACTCTTTTTAAATTCATTGGCTGAAAATGGTGCTACGAAATTTATTTCAAACCAACCATATTAAACTTCAATCAATGCATTTCATTCGGAGTAACATTTTGTGGTGTTAGTGAAATTTTTTAGGGCGTTGTCACGTAAATAGACTAGATTTTAAAGAGGCATGAAATGCTCTAATTTTCAATCGAAAATCATAAAATATTTAGAATTGGAAAAAAGAATGCTCATATTAAAGATGAATCTGAATCGCGTTTGATCGGTTTTCCGAATTCTCAGTGAAAAAGAAAAAGAAAAAGAAACAAAAGCTAATTTTTTCTATTAACTAGCTAATATTTACTTAATATACTGTCCCTAGTTGGTTGATTTTATTGGGGCGGAGTTTTTAGTGAACAAAATTATTTTTATCTCAAGGACTATTGCGAATTTCAGAACAAAATTTGATACACATATAGATCACAACATGCCGAACGATTTATTAAAAAATCTCGGTTTCCGTAGCTGTTAATTAACTGTGTTAATTAACTCTATTAATCAGTTCGTGGATCTGAATGAACGTTTCTCCTCGAGAAATTCACATCGACACCAGTTTTGTAAAGATCCGATTATAACTGCCCGAGTTACAGCGACTGTCCCATTCAAAAAGTTGCGAACTGTACCTTAAGAGCAAGGTCACAAAATTACTGGTGCTATTGACTTAATAGTTACAGAGACAATAATACCCTTGTGCATTATAACCATCTGTGTCGTAATATGCAATTGCATGCATATCTAACCCGCCCACTTTGGTGATGTCATCTGTTAACCAATAGCAAGCAAGCTGCTGAAGTATTTAAGGGCGATATTCCCATCTGGTAATTCTCTCACTTTTGTTATCATCTCCCCGCGCGCGTGGTCATATGATGTAGAAGTTTAATTTATGCTTTTAACTTTATTGTTGTTATATTAAATATATTTTCGTTCTAAAGTTGTGTTGTTATTCTATGTTTACCTGCACTGTGTCACCATGAAGGAACCCTTCTGAAGTATGGAAGTACACATGCTCATGATAGTGTGAAGTACTGTCTTAATAGCAGATAGGATATTGTACTCGTTCATCACTCTGCCTGTGAATATTATACCTTGCAGGAACTTTTGCCTTTAGCGGCTACATCAGTAACCTTCACCGCCTCATATGCTATAATGAGAACCCCGGAATCAGGGTCATGTTACACCCTACAAAACGATGCGCATTATAATAAAAGACACAACACAAAAGAAACACAATGAATGGAAAGTTTACAAGACACAAATAAAAAAATATAAATTAAACAGTACATAATAACGCAAACGTAGATATTCCCAACACATACCAGAGAAAAAAAATTGGGTAAAAACAGAAATACAGAACTATAAAAACAACATTCACAAAATTGATCTTTAAAATTAATTTGAATTACAAAGAGATATAGAAAAAATTATTTTATATTAATTTTTTTAAAAAGAAAAAGAGAAAAGAAGGAAATACTTTTGGAAAAGAAGATCAAATACTTTTCAAATCAACTTATAATAAGACTCAAGAAACACCCTACCAATAAACAATCAAGAAGTGCGATCTTTAGTTAAAGAGAGCAGCTGATATGTGACCAGACCACAAACTCTCAGATCATGTAATTCAATCACATATATGTTTAGAAATTTGGAAATATTTCCTGATTTTGAGGAGAGACTCTTGGTTTTTACAAATATTTGGAAATGAAGTTTTTTTGTTATGTGAAGAGGGTTCTGTTAAGTGAAAATTCATTGTACAAATGCACTCTAATAAATAATTATCGGCGTGCCCTTCCCATATTCGCTGTCCAATTTCAATTGTAATCAATGATTAGCCCAAGAAATTATGAAGATAGCTAAAAGACTGAAAAAATACTTCCAATCGATTTCTAAGATAATCATAAATTAAGCCCAAGTGATATGAGAGTTCGTCCGCGACAAACGCGGATTAAATAAAACTATTCAGAATGAAGGTAAACAAATCTGTCATTCGGTGAAAGTTTACTTGCGTAGACACTGTAACTACATAAATGATTGAATTCGTAGGGGTTACTGCATTACAATTTTCCCATGTCATCCATAACCTTCAAAACATGTTTAAACATGTTTGTTTTCAGAAGTTGTCACTGTTAGGGAAATTTGTCTCTCTAACTTGGCACGAGTTTAAATGCATAGTCTCTGAACTCAAAAGGAAAGAAATCTATTACATGTCATTTCGGTGCTGATCTTTGTTTTCTTCGGTAGCTACAGAAACATGTTACGGAACTTCTAATATATAAAGTGTAGGCAGTAACGTATTGTAGAGAGTTTCTTCAGAAACATATTTCTTTTGACAAATATATCGTCTTTTGGTAGCAAATTGAAATAGACAATTTATAGCCGTTAAGCAAACCTGGTTTTCGTTGGAGAATTAGAACGAGAGAACTGAATTTTTATCTAAAATACACTTTTTATGATTTCGGTCGAAATTCACGAAAACTGAAATTTAAAGACATGTTCAAAATTCCTTCGGGATGTAATTCGGGACTCAGAATTGAGTCTTTTAAAGCAAACCTGGTCTTCATCGGAGAATCAGAACGAGAGATAAGAATTTGTATCTAAATTAGAATTTCTACGATTTAGGCCGAAATTCAAGAAGAATGAAATTTAAAGATATGTTCAAAATTCCTATGGGATGTGATTAGTGACTCAAGATTGAGTTATTTATGTTAGTTAAGAAGAAAGAACTGCTTTCTTTCACACACAGCACCTTAATTCACAGATTGTTCCGGAATAGTGCTGTAGAAAAAAACTTCATCTCATTTTTTAGACCATTCATCACTGTGGTTTCCCAAACTGCATCTTTCAAGGAATACCAATCAAGAACAAAAAACATCTTCAGCTTCAGACTCAAAAATACAAAAAATATTAACGGAAAAATTAAAGCAGAGGCAAGACCCCAGGCCCAACCGGCCCTGGGGCCCGCAGCTGGAACAACACCAAACACTTGCTTAGCCCATCACAAAAGAAAATTCAAAATGTAACGGAAAAAAATTCCAGATACAGACGCCCAAAACCTCATAACGCCAAATTCCTACGCGAACCAAGATGGCGAAGAAATAATCCCGTTGCAAAATTTGAATTTAAAAATTAATAAAGTTGAAACCTTAATGGAAACAACAACAAAAGTTAAGACAAATAATAATTAAATCGAAAACAAAGTAAATAATTAAGTAAAATTTAGAAATTAAATGAAACGGCTAAAATTATCGTTTGAATTTCAAAAATTGTCAAAGTTGCCACAAGAGATGAAATAAACTTTAGTGGCAAAAAATTAAATTAATTAAAAATACTGACAAAACCGAAAAATGCAATATTTGCAATCTAACAGTTAGTGTGAATGTTGAATACGAATATAATGAATAAAAAGATGGTTTAATTTTTTTCCCTACAAAGCCTAGGATTTTTTTATCAAGTTTTTATTCATAGAATAAAATCAAGATTTTGTATCGTAACTTTTCAAAATGGACACTTAAAAGCATTGAATTTCACTTTCTGAGGCTCTCTCTACATTTTCCATGTTCAAACTACAGACTATAAAAATATTCTTAAAGACTTAAAGTTTTTATGGTAATACTATGGTCTTTTAAAAACACTTTTAAAAGGTGCTTTATTTATACTTTTCTTTTTTTTCTCTCACTTTATTAGTTAAGTTTCTATTTTATTATTTATCATTATTTATTTTACTTTGTTGTATGTCTTATATTCTTATGTCTTAATTTTATAATTTATTAAATTATTTTTCTTCTTTTATGTTTATTATTTAAGGATGTTTTTTTGCGTCCTTCGCCGGGTCCGGTTCGCTTCCACTACATGCCCATACATATATATATATATATATATATATATATATATATATATATATTACTAGCTGTTACCCGAGACTTCGTGCGCGAAGAATTTGAATTATTCTTTTTTTTAATTCACGAATATAAATGTTTTGTTGCCTTTTGAAAGGGGAAAGGAAAAGTTCTGACGGTTGATAATACTTAATTGGACGGCTGACAGGAGTGTACTGTACATGTATGCTGATATAGTTATGTAAATTGTTTATCTATGATGATATACTTTTGCATACCACGTTATTTGCACGGATGCAGAGGTTGTGTGGGCTGCACACACGTGAACAGGCCACATATAGTTGCCTGGCCTGAGCCTGGAAAATGCTGTTTTTAAAGAGATTTGTTAAATTTTGAACTGAGATAATAAATCCTTCGGTATTATCGGGAGGCGTGGAATTAAAACACTCTCTCTTCTCCCTATAGTAGTCATAACAGTAGCTTTCATGACGTTTGGACTAGGTGTGTAATTTGCAACCGTGTGCCATTGCTCAGTCTCGGTATATCGAGGTTACGTTTTAGTAGTACTGGCACACCGACTTTCAATCTCGGCTTGACGGAAGGTGCCCCTGACAATTCTAAGTTCTTGAAGAGCTCTACAGAATATGTTGCTCCTTGTTAATGCCCATTACCGTATCTACAGAAGGATATTCTGTAATATCTCACTGTGAAAATTAAACAAAACATAGAGAGAATAATTCATTAACGTCATTGGATCACTGTGTAACCGTATTAAAAGCTGTAAATGCTACCACAACAGGCAACCGGTAGTGTAAAGTTTCCTTTGTTGTTTATGGTCAAAGAAAGCAATATTTTCTTATATTGTCTTTAACACTGGCAAAAGCCCGCGCGCGAAACAGTAATTTGGCTTGAATTTATTTCTATAAGAATAAAAAGTATTGTTAGAAATTACGTTAAAAAATATTTTTAAACTTTTATAGCAATCGGAGAAAACATTTCATCGCAATGGAATTAATAGCATTAAAAAGATCAATTTCTGGTCTTTAAAATGGCATAAAAATAATTGTTGTCTAATAAAGATTTCAGAAGTTATTGGCGAAAAACGTCTAAGCATTAGGCTTAAAAACGGCTAATGTTCGTTATTTAATTAAATATCTTAAGAACTAATTAACTCTGAGAGTTGAAAATAACACCTTTGACCTAAAAATATGCTCTAGAATGCCGTGTGTAAATTTCACGTCGCTACCGTTCACCATTTAGGAGGAGTTCTTGTGACCGACCGATCGACCGACCGACAGACAGATACATGTAAATTCTGCCTTATTTTATGGATACTTATAAATATAAGCAAAATTTTCAGAAATAAAGGTAAATTAGTTCAAAGTCTAACCATTTCCTAGCAACTGAGTAGCTATAAATTTGCGTTATTTCAAAATCGTCTGCACGTAAACTTTAAAAAGATGAAAATTGAATGAAAAATGTCACATAAATAAAATTGGTATCATTGAAAGGGTAACATTTTTATCTTTAAGATGGTATAAAAATAATTTGTATCGGACAATTTGTTCCGAAGTTACAGCGGAAAAAAGGATTACGTGATAGTTGATTTTAAAAATAATTTATTCCACATGTTTTCGCATTCCTGAATGATCACGTGACAGTTGATTGAAAAATAAAATAATCTTCATTCTGAATCGCAGTGTCAATGGGCTTTCTTTGTTAACTAATTTTAATCTGTATTCAAAAATAATTAATTTAACGTGATTTCACCTAGCCTATGTCCGTTCTTGGGTTTGAAGCTACAAATCTGCCAATTTTCATCCAAATCGGTTTGGTAGTTTGGTCGTGAAAGCTTAACAAACAGACAGACACACTTTCGCATTTATTATATTACTAGCTGTTACCCGCGACTTCGTGCGCGAAGAATTTGAATTATTCTTTTTTTTTAAATTCAAGAATGTAAATGTTTTGTTGCATTTTGAAAGGAGAAAGTAAAAGTTCTGACGGAGATAATACTTAATTGAACGGCTGACAGGAGTGTACTGTACATGTATGCTGATATAGTTATGTAAATTGTTTATCTATTCTAATATACTTTTGTATACCACATTATTTGCAAGGATGTAGAGGTTGTGTGGGCAGGACACACGTGAACACGCCATGTATGCCCATGCGAAAAATATGGTTTTTCCAAATGTACATCTGCCACTTTCAGTATCTGCCCCTGAGCCTGGCAAATGACATTTTTAAAGGGATTTGTTGCCTTCTGAACTGAGATGATAAATCCTTCGGCATTATCGGAAGGCGTGGAATTAAAATACTCTCTCTTCTCCCTAAATCAGTCGTAACAGTAGCTTTCATGACGTTTGCACCTTGGTGTGTAATTTGCGACCGTGTGCCATTGTGCAGTCTCGGTATATCGAGGTTGCGTATTAGTAGTATTGGCACACCGGCATTCACTCTCGGCTTGTCGGAAGGTGCCCTGACAATTCTAAGATGTTGAAGAGCTCTACAGTATGTGATGTTTCTTGTTAATGCCCATTACCGTATCTACAGATGGATATTCTGTAATACCTCACTGTGAAAGTTACACAAAACATAGAGAGAATAATTCACTAACGTTATTGGATCACTGTGTAACCGCATTAAAAGCTGCAAATGCTACGACAACAGGAACCCGGAAGTGTAAAGTCTCCTTTGTTGTTAATGGTCAAAGAAAGCAATATTTTCTTATATTAACTTTAACACTGGCAAAAGCCCGCGCGCGAAACAGTAATTTGGCTTGAATTTATTTCTATAAGAATAAAAAGACTTGTTAGAAATTACGTTACAAAAATATTTTTAAACCTTAATAACAATCAGAGAAAACATTTCGTCGCAATGTAATTAATAGCATTAAAAAGATCATTTTCTGGTCTTTAAAATGGCATAAAAATAATTGTTGTCTAATAAAGATTTCGGAAGTTATTGGCAAAAAACGTCTAAGCAATAGGCTTAAAAGCGGCTAATGTTCGTTATTTAATTAAATATCTTAAGAACTAATTAACTCTGAAATTTGAAAATAGCACCTTGTGTGTAAATTTCATGTCGCTACCGTTCACCGTTTAGGAGGAGTTCTTGTGACCGACCGATCGACCGGCAGACAGACAGATACATGTAATTTCTGCCTTGTTTTATAGATATTTATAAACATAAGCAAAACTTTCAGAAACAAAGATAAATTAGTTCAAAGTCTAACCGTTTCCTAGCAGCGAAGTAGGTATAAATTTGCGTTATTTCAAAATCGTCTGCACGTAAAATTTAAAAAAATTAATAAAAATTGAATGAAAAATGTCACAGAAATAAAATTAATATCATTGAAAAGGTAAACTTTTTATCTTTAAGATGGTATAAAAATTATTTGTATCGGATAATTTGTTCCGAAGTTACAGCGGAAAAAAGGATTACGTGATAGTTGATTTAAAAAAATAATTTATTTCACATGTTTTCGCATTCCTGAAGGATCACGTGACAGTTGAGTGAAAAATAAAAATCTTCATCGCGAATCGCGGAGTCAATGGGCTTTCTTTGTTAACTATTTTTAATCTGTAGTCAAAAATAATTAATTTAACGTGATTTCATCTAGCCTATGTCCGTTCTCGGGTTTCAAGCTACAACTCTGCCAATTTTCATCCAAATCGGTTTTGTGGTTTGGTCGTGAAAGCTTAACAAACAGACAGACAGACAGACAGACAGACACACTTTCGCATTTATTATATTATTAAGGATTAAGGATTAAGGATTAAGGATATATATATATATACAATACAGCCTTATATTCATTTTAGAAATCAAAACATTTTATAAATTTGTAACCTCAGAACGTAACTAGTTGAAATATGTAATTATAAATATGTAACTGTAAGAGAAAAAAGTATTTGTTCATGAACTTTGATTCCAAAAATCAATGAAATGTTTCATTCTGAATTGCACAAATTGCTGATATCTGCTTTCGAAAAAAATGTGTTGTATGAATGTTCTTATTTTTTTAAATGCTGTTTAAAGAGACCATTAGCTACGAAATAGAATGGTAAACATATTAAACTATCATCAAGTCATTTAAAACAGCATAATTCGCATTTTCACTTTTTCCGAATTCAAAGGGTTTTAATTAACTGTTTGTCTTGTAACTCCTTTATCCTCACTTTAGAAATCATTATTTACTGATAAAAATTACTTTAATCTCACAGCACTGGCAAAAGTTGCACACTATATGCGTAAGATTAATAACAAAAATACATATTTTGTAAATTAAAAGTTGTTTATCGATTAAAAATCGCGTGTTCTTTCTGAATGACGTTTTGTGCATTCCGGTCTTTAAGTACCTCAACTGTCAGAAGTGGAATAAGTTCCTTATTTCTTTTAAAAATGGTTCTTTTCATTGTGCTTTCTTCAAGCAGTTATCATGAAAACTTCTTGATCCATTTATCGAAAGACAAATCAATAATAGATCAGTATTTTCAAAACATCCCAAAGCTTTTATATAATCCGTTCCGATTTAAGAATGCTTCCCATTATAAACAAAGAAATTTTGAAATCAATTAATGAGTATTTATTTTAATGACATGACCATTTATTATTTTCCTGACCATTAACTTCCTTCATAAAGTAGATTATTTCGAAACAGTTTTAATACAATTCAAGGTTTAATCCAAAAATGCTTTTTTCTCAATAAAATTCGAAATTTTTGGGAATCTGCTTGTTAGATTGCAAATATTGCATTAACATCATTTTTTCGGCTTTGTCAGTATTTTTAATTAATTTATTTCTTCGCCACTAAAGTTTCTTTCTTTTCTTGTGGCAACTTTGGATAATTTTGAAATTCAAACGATAATTTTAGCCGTTTCATTTAATTTCCAAATTTTACTTAATTATTTACTTTGTTTTCGATTTAATTAGTATTTGTCTTAACTTTTATTGTTGTTTCCATTAAGGTTTCAATTTTATTAATTTTTAAATTCAAATTTTGCAACGGGATTATTTCTTCGCCATCTTGGTTCGCGTAGGTTTTTGGCGTTATCAGTTTTTGGGCGTCTGTATCTGGAATCGTTTTCCGTTACGATTTGAATTCTTTGTGTGATGGGGTAAGCGAGTGTTTGCGGTTGTTCCAGCTGCGGGCCCTAGGGCCGGTTGGGCATGGGGTCTTGTCTTGTCTTGCCTCTGCTTTTATTTTTCCGTTAATATTTTTGTATTTTTGAGTCTGAAGCTGAAGATTCTTTTTATTCTTCATTGGTATTCCTAAAAAGATGCAGTTTGAAAAACCACATTGATGAATGGTCTGAAAGACGAGATGAAGTTTTTTTCTACAACACTATTCCGGAACAATCTGTGAATTAAGGTGCTGTGTGTGAAAGAAAGCAGTTCTTTCTTCTTCATTTTAAAATGTTCTCTGCTACATGGTGGCATGAACGCTAGTTTTCATCAATGTTACAGAGTTATAAATGATCATCACCTTTTACAAGATCTGCAATATGTGTAATACCTTCAGCATTTTTCTTCTTCATCGTAATAATGTGGACACTTAATTAAGGAGATTATGATCATCTTATAAGCTTCAGTTTATGCTCAACGTCTTTTTCCCATCTTCAGCTTTTCCGATTTTTGGAGTGAGTGATACAAGTCTAAAAAAATGACCGAAGAAAATGCGAAAGTGTGCAAGTTGCATACTCCAAAATATCATTGTTAAGTGAATATAAGGAAAATTCACTTATTTAATAGTATTCATCAATTCAAGAAGTGTTTGTTAATAATGATCATTACATCTCTATCAAATTTAGGTTGTTTTTTTTTACTTTGTGTTTTGAAATATAATTCTTAGGCCTGCAGTGCTAATGTGTAGCTACAATTTTTATTTTTTGTTTTGTTTGATAAATGTTCATTCCTGTGCATCAATTTTTATGCATATATCTAATTTTTGTGGCAGTAATTAATTTCAATATTAATAATTGTTAAATAAAAAATTATTTAAAATTTAATAAATTTGTTTTTGTTTAATTATTTTTTTAGCATTGTACTACCACTATATGCGAATTGACTTTTAATTAAGTAGCTAGGGTTTTTCAGGTCAGAAAAGGTAGGTGATATAACAGTATTGCTAGAATTGCTTTTTTTTATCGTGTTAATTTTTTTAGTACCCAGAATTAATTGTTCAATATATATTATAATTTAAATTTTATTTCTGGGCATCTACCTTGCTTCAATGTTTTTATAAATATCCTAGCTACCTCATCCAATATTTAATGCCGTGACATTTTGGTCCCCCAACATATTTGAATTTTTAACACTGCTATTTCTAACTCGATTATAAAAATTTAAAAATAATACAGTAATTAAGAGTACAATTTCATAATCTTAAATCCTCCAGCATTGTTTGGTTATTTAAATGTTTTACTAATAAGGACATCAAAGAACGGCGATTCTCAAACCGAATACGGACTTCTGAAGCTTACTTAAAACATGATTTCATCCATTTCAACTGAGTTCATTAAAAGCAGTGGCTTCTAAGGATTAAGTCGAACTAATATTTAGCTAGAATATGTAATAAATTCATAAAAATATTTATTTATTCAAAGAAACAAACAGAAAATTAATGGAAGAAACATTTATTTAAAGACAAAACCATTTCGAGGGATTTAAAGAATGGAAAAGTATTGTAATTATGAATATTTTCAAATTTGTTCTCTACTTTTGATAAAATAGAATCTATAAGATGTAGTTGGTTAAAGCAATACAATATTAATAAAACACATACATTTTAAATATATCATTTAAATCAACATCAATTTATATCAAGTTATCTTAATTAAATTTTTGTTTGCAGCAAAGCAAATAATTTATTTAATTTCCCATTCCGATTTAGAGAAGAAAAAGTTGAGGTTAAAAAATTAATTTATTTGGTAAACTATTCACAGTTTAATTATAATGGCACATACAACCCTAAATTAATGTTTACTTTCATCCTTTCGATCCCACCTTTCAGTAGGTTGAATATGTTGTTTACTTCCCTTCTGAAAATGATTTGGTGGTCACACACCATTTCTCTCTCCTCATTTTCTTGTCAAGATGATTCATGACACTATTGTATCGGATTTATGAAGAACAGTATGAGGTTTCCAATTCCTTTGGGACTAAAGAAGAAACTTTAACGCTGTTCTGCGATCACATTCCATGGAGTGAGATTTGATACATTTTCAAATACAGATTCAAATTGTCGTTTCTTTCAATTTCATTAACAAAAATAATTTTTTAAAGCAAAAAAACCTGTTTTCAACAAATTTTAGAAATTTTTTCATTCAAACTTTCTCGAAAAATATGTGAATAATTTCAAACGTCTTTTATGAATCATATCCTTCTCTTATTACTTTATTTAAGGGAAAATTCAGACGGTATTTGAAACTTAGGATAAGATTCTTGAAATTATTTTTTTCATTCTAAAATTTTCCAGAGTTATAAAATATACTAAATGCCTTCAATTTTGTATATTTCAAAATAATGGACTTATTTATAAGGCTATTGTATATAATTAATGAATAATAATAATGCTATTCCAGAATTATATTATTTTATGTTGGATCATTTAATCCATGAATGTCAACCGTGTATTAATTAAAAAATATGGGATAAAAATTCGTCCTGTTGTTTTACAGGCAATATATATTTACAATCATATTTAAATACTTGATATAAATATATTTAAATAGAAAACATATTTAATACAAATATATTTAAATAGAAAATATATTTAATACAAATATATTTAAATATTTTCAAAAGAAACTGAAAAGTGCAAAAATATAGTTTATATTTTTTTGCAGTACAGGACTTCAGAGGCCTGACGGCAAAATCTTGGCTTTGGGATAAGAGAACTGTAGTTTAGAAACTACATAAAAAATTTTCAACACAGATCAGACATCCTCTTGTTAGTGTAGTTGGTTGGTTTGGGATTTATTGGCGCAAGAGCCAAATTTGGCCATGTTGCGCCAAACGTACGGTGAAAGTACAACATATGGTGGTATATAAAATCATGATTATGGTGCTAAAATATTTGTTTCAAATGAATAAAGGGTTAAAAGGAAAGAATGATAACACTCAAGTAAAAAGCAATCAAATGTGGTTTAAAAAACCAATCGATTGTAGGAAAGAAAAGACCCTAGGATGTGGAGTCTCTCCCACTACGTCTTTAAGTGATAAAAATGTTAGTGTAATATGAACATTTTGGTGTTGGATTTTATGTTGTTCTCTTCGCCTGATCTCCATTATTATTAAGAAGGAGATATTTTACTATATTTTGCAGATAAAATATGCGACCTTTATTTAACGAAGCAACATATTGAAGCTGGATGCCCAATTAACTGAATTCGCTTTAATCTCATTAGCGCATGAAAGTTAAGAGTAGCAAGTATATACTGCTTGTTTAGAATTATATAGTTTATTAATCCTTAGAGTTCCGAATTCATATCAATTTATAACTGAAAAAGGGCATTATCTGGTATCTTTTGTTAAAAAATGCTTTTGAAAGATCCAGTAAAATTCTAGGGTGGCGAACTCAGCATACTTTATGAATACGCCATAAGGATGGGCTATACAATCAGAAGATGCCTATCTACAAATCGAGTTGTGCGGGTTTCAAACAGAAGACATCGGGACACACATCCGCGCTTGCACATATGAAAACTGTTTAACACTCGACGTACACATTGCATGTACTAGAATTGCGAAGGGACTTTATCGTTATCACCACGTATACCCCCAAACTCGGAGTCGAGCGCCTCCCTGTCGGTTAGCTACAAAGGAACTGACAATCATGCGTATTCTCTAGTATTATTAAATAGTTTAAACGCATCAGACATCATATAAATTTATTTTAAAAAGAACATTAGTGTGGTGTTGATCAGAAATTTAAGCACGGCTTAATCAATGAGGCAAGAATGGTCTTCACATACCTCCATGAATTCACTGTCGTCGCTTAGTTAATCAATTCTCTTAAAACGGTGAGGTAAAACTTGAATTTACCTCACCCAACCCTATATAATCGTCCCTTTCCAAATGACCAGAAGACAGTTCCGGATGAAAGTTGCCTTTGTTGGCTATAAGGATGGGCGATACAAACAAAATCTGCCTATCTACTAATCGAGTTGTGCGGTATCAATAATATTAATAAGTCTCGGGCACAAACTCTTCAAAAGGCTTATTTGCCAAATGCAGCCTTTACTAATGGGCAACTCCAGGTAACATTTCCAAGAGTGAATAAATCTAACAATATTTTTGTATAATTGATCGAAAAATGAGAAACACATTTTTCAAGATGACTGCTTTCTGACATTAAATATTTTATACAGGGAGATACTGCAATTTGTAAATACGTTTACATCAACAAATTGACTTTGCTATTTTGTGTATACAATTCGCTGAGTATTTAGTTTAAACATACCGACAAAATACCAAATAATTTTTTTCGGTGGATGAAAGAAGGTTGAATGTGAGCACGTTGTGGTCTTTTCATAATGGGAATGCTCTAGGATCGACTTTGTATAAAATCTCTACAAAATACAAAATTTGAAGAAACTGTGGCATGTGTTTAGAGTTAAAACATAATTTAAATAAATAATTTTTCATCAAACTGATCATCAGATTAATTTGAATAGCTGTCTTATTTGATGGAAATAAAACAACTGCAAAAATTATTAATACTCATGAGTAACAAATAAACTGTATATACAATTAGGATCCACAATACTGTACAACAATAAACTGTACATAAATAAAAATACAACAATCTCTAAATCATTGAGGATCTATAAATAGTTTGGCAAAATAAAGTTTGATTTCTCTTAAGCTCTTAAAATACTTTTTTTTAATAGAAATGATTTAAAATCGTCATTATAAGAAATACATATGATAAATATTTTAACTTAAGCATTTATTTCCGATATAAAAATAAAAACAGCATTTCAATTTCCATATTATTGGAATATGTCTTTTTTCTTGTCTTCTGTAATTTAACTTCCAACATAAACAAAGTTGAAAGCTGAAATATTTTCCGTTGGAACCGTTTCAGTGAGAATTCTCATAATTTTCTTGGAGAATCTCGTAGGAAAAAATGAAAGATAAGAGCCCAAACATACAAAAGCAGGAAGAATATCTTCTTTCAGCGAAAGGTCATGAAGATAATTTTCTCCAGGAAATACAAGGAGAAAAAAATACACATTTTCTCCCTTTGATTACTTGGAGCAAACAACCTATCATTTGTAAGTATGTATTGTCAATTGTATCAAAGGTACAATTTATAAAAACAATGTCTTCTTCTATGTCATAATATATTTTATATCACGTAAGCATAGGTTTTGTTGAAAGAAGGTTGTGAGAGAACGAATTCCGTTTTTTAAACATGTTTCTTTAATAGAGATGTAACGCTACAATGATTTTAAACATGAGTACTCCGAATTCCCTATAACGAATTGTAACAAAATAATGTAAGGATTGTTAATAAAATAACTGAAAGTTTTTTGTACAATACAATATTAAAATTTTGCATTAAATAACGTGTAATCCATTCATTTTAAAAGAAAGTCAAATTTAAAAAAAAAATCAATATTTCAGAAAGATAAAAAATTTCCTTCTTCGATACAGATTGTCCAGATTAAGAAATGCGCATATATGTCATTAAATGAAATTAGTCTTTTGGCTATAGAAGTGATAACGTGTTAAAATAAGCATATTTATAGTGTGATTACAATTATTTAAAAAATCAAGGACATAATTTTATAACACCTGCTATTTTTATTGAAAGTCTTTCATATGTAATAGCTCTAAATAACTTCTGTTACTTACTATTCCCGTGTAAAAAATCTTATTAATTACTTGCACAGTTAATTTTGTCTCATTTAATACAGTTTACCAATTCATCTCTGAAAACTAGTTCATGCAGGATGGCTTCCCAGAAAAACATTTACAGTGAAAAGAATTTTTAGAATATTTTACTAAAAGAAGTCATCACCTCCACCTCTTATATTAGAAATAATATGTGTATTGTATATTAGATAGAATTTAGTTCATCTATTTATTCATTCTATGTCAAGCTCTGATAGGAGAAATGTACTATCCGTCTGGGTGGAAGCGAGAGGTGGCAAAACAGTAAAGGTAGGCTCTATTCATAACAATTCATGTAATTATGCATGAAAGTAGATATGGAAGGCGTATGTAAGGCCTCAGGGGGATAAAGACAACGAAAATGTCTGTGGTGAATTCAGAAAACAGAGAAGGAGACAGAAGATCAGGGCATTTTAGCCAGAAAAAAAGAACGCTCTGATTAATTTCATAAATACATTTAAGTGCATTGAATTTCACTATATCGGGATCAGACTAAAGCTAAAATTAACACACCAATCAGCTAAACATCCGAAAATATATCTTATTTACAACTCCGGTATCAAAGACGAGTCACCCACGCCTATTCTCTGTTTCTTCAAAACCCTATTCAAGACCAGAGCCAATATTGATTGTGGTTCGCCTAGTGCTGATGTTCGTTCTAAATGCTTGGGAATGAATGATAGGAACAAAGCAGCTAAGATTGAAGAAGAGAAGCAGACATTTATAATTGATTCCACGTTACATAAAAAGCGAGATGTTGCTTTTTTCCCTTAGAAGAGAAAATATAGAGGACCTAATTATCTTATGCTTTGATTGCTGAGAAAACTTTTCCTAGCCAGAACTCCTCGTCCAGTTGACAAATTATAGTAGATAGCTGTACATATATAACTCCACCATAATACAAGTCTCACCGAAAGATCCCTTGACCAAAAATAACGAATTCATATACACTTGATGGGATATAAATTCCCAAAGGCTTCCAATGAAATTTCATCAGCTTTGTTACACTACCGGCAGAATACTGACTTCATAGATGTTACGGCCCTCAGATGTATGGATGACTGCTGTAGAGGCCGAAACAAAAGCTCTACACTGATGATTATGCTACAATGTTGTAGGCTAAGCAACCCCCAGGCACCCTAAGAAGATAAAGTTACTAATACAGAGCATTCTTTTATTCCCCCGGACTGCGTGCTTGCACTAATTGAAAAGAAAATGAAAAAAAAAATGAATCAGTCGTTTAGAATAAATTCATTCCGAAAGTGGGACAGTTTTCAAGCTAGAGTGAGATTATCTCGATTATGATTGGAAGAAAATAAGCAGTATTTTCATAAAACAACTTGCAAGGTGGCATTTCAAATTCGTCCCCACAAAGTGTTACTTATAACGAAACAAAATAATAAAATATTGGTGTAAGGATAGACCTTTCATGGATTTGAGGCAGTTGAGAGAAAATCAGTTGTGAAGTGAAGGAAAAATATCATGACTAGTAAGTAAATGACCAGGAGTCGTGACTACAGGCATAATCGTGAACCCTCTTAAACTTCATAATGTAGAAAATTACTGCTGATGCATTTTGGGCCGAATTGAGAGAGTGTTGACAAATAGGTTTTCTGAAGAAACGTTTTAGAATCAGAAGTTCAAGGACAAGAAGAGTTGGAAGGAAATCTTCAGGAAGACAGAGACAATATTTAGTGCAACCTCGCAGAAAATGTGGCCATGATAATCTGATTTTTTTTTAGGATTTAATCTATTTTTATGGTAAAAATATATACCTCCTTATTTCAATAATATTTTGTAAAAATTATTATGTGTCGTGTTTTCTACACATTTAGCGTATTTATTTAGATTTGAGACTGCTGCAAAATTAGCCATATCCGAAACGAGCTACAAAACTGGCATTCTCCAGAACACAACCTTAAATAATTGCCCCCTTCTTCATGCCTCAATGCAATAAATTGCATACTGAATCACACTGCCCAAATGCCTTGAATACCATACAATCTTTTTTAGGTAGATTCCTTATAGGAACTCTACCTATTGCAATGGTTCTCATGACACGACTTTCGGAAAATTTCTGCAGATCTTCATCGATCATGACCCCTAGAACCCAAAACCACCCTTCGTTAAAAAGTTTATATATATATATATATTTATATATATAACGCTTTTTTCCATGTTATCTTGTGAACACGATAACTCAAGTAATTTTGATGTAAATTTAACAAGCTTGGGATATGTTGTAAGGATAGTGAAAATCTCGGTCGAGTTCGTAGATGGGCTATCCAGCTCAAAGGGGGTGGAAATATTCATTTTCCCATAATTCCTTTACAAATGAAAATAGAAAGAAAATTCAAATTAGGCGAATTATTGCCTTATCATAACGAACAATGTTTGAATTTAAACTTTTTCGATAGCTACAATTGCTTAGAAGTTATGAGGTGAAAAGTGATTTTCCCACCCTTCCCCTCCTCTCCCCCTAACTTAAAGTACGTTTCAACCTAAGCATGTTACCCCTTGTTGGAAAGCTCTCGTCATTTGCAGTTTCTTCCACCCTCTTTCATTCTTGTATCTAAAATACTTATGAGAATAGAGGGCAAAATGTTCTTTTCCTTATTATTATTATTAGTAGAGAAATATATGCATAACGCTTTGGCCCGTGTTATTTTGTAAACAAGATAACTAGAGTAATTTTGATTAGATTTTAACTGGCGACGGATATGTTGTAAGGACGGTGAAAATCTCGGCCGAGTTCACAGATGGGCTAACCAGCTCAAAGGGGGTGGAAATGGTGGGGGACTGAACATTTCATATTCCCATAATTCCCTTACTATTCAAGATAGAAAGAAAATTCAAATCAGGCGAATTATTGCCTTATCACAACAAACAACTTTTGTACTGAAACTTTTTTGATAGCCACAATTTCTTAGAAGTTATGAGCTAAAAAGCCATTTTCAATCCCCTCCCCAACTTATCATTTCCCCATAGCTCTGTTACGACTAAAGATAGAAACAAATTTTCAATTAACCCTCTGACTCCTAGCGGCCCTCAAAATCTTACTACCTTTGTATACGGAGGTTTTGTTGACATATGGATTCGTGAAATGGACTCGTCCGCCTTCTCCCTTTTTCTCCTCACAGTTGGTGGTCGAAAGATCACTGGAGCGTGACCCTCGGGTCGAGACTGGGATCGCTAGTTGAATGATACAGTCCTCGATGGAGAACATAATGGGATTTTTTCAATTGTTACCCCGATAGTAGGTGTTTATAATAGTTTTGTTTTTAATGTAATTTTGCTCAATATATTCAAACAATTTATTTAAATATAAAATAATGTGGAGCACCGTAGTCAGGAAATGAAATTTGTCATGGCTATTTATATTCCTTTTACGAGCTATTTGATAAACGTTTGGATTATAATTCTTCACAATTCTTTTTCACAAAAATGGTATCCCTTTTAAGAGAGATAAATTAACCTGTTGCATCCTAAACTGGTAACCAGAAATGACTAAGAATAAAAAGGGAATATTTAGAACATCCCCTTCGGAATTCAGTTGTGTGCTGTTCAATCCACACTGAACAAGAGAAAATAGGCTCCTTTACAAAGCAAGGCTCCCAATTCTATAGCAAAATCTCTCTGACACATGTTCCAATAATTTTACCACTCCTTACTAGAAAAATGATTCTGAAATAGACTGTTAAGGCCAGATGTAGCGTTTTCTTTCCTTGGTCATTTTTAACGCTAATTATAGTGACATTCGGTGATTGATTTGATGGTACATTTTGTAATGATAATGCAACAGGTTAACAGACTTCTTTTCACATAGAGAGACATATGTTTCTGTATGAAAAACACACGCTTCTTTCTTAGACTAGGGGAGAAATATAAACAATTTTAAGGGAATTTATTTTTGAGGAAAGCGCAAAAGTTTGTAAGAAATAAAATAGAATTGCGAACGTCTATATTTCCTTTGTACGAAAAAGATAAGCTAGAAAATTGAGAGTACTGTAAGTGATTTATATATAAGAGTATAACATAGATGGAATTTAGTAAATGGATTTAACTAACAAAACTGATACACCATTCATTATATCCCACGATAGTTGATTCGAGATTCAAGTCTCTGTGATTAATTGAATTTCAACTAGTATTTTTAATACCTAATTTATAAGAAAAGAATTTTTTATTAAATAAAAAGAATATAAAATAATTTAACTTATCAGCAATATAAGCAGAAAACTCAGAAAGTAGTAAATCTACTGTGTTAGATTCGGTGGGTTTTACCATATTTTAAAATTGTTTGAGGTGAAATATTTTAGTCGAAGCCATTTTTATTTTTTTCTAAATGTTTATTTGGAAGGTAAAATTTCGGTCAAGTTTTTGATTTTTTTCATGAATTTTAATTTTTGAGGTTGGCTAAAATTTAATGAATTGACTAAACAATGTTTCCGACAATTTCCAATTTTCCAAATCCTAAATCAGTTTGGAAAGCTTTTAGAGTGAATGTGTTTTAATTATTGGTCCTTCAAATGTCACATAGAAAAACATCAATCCTTACCTTTTTCTAAAAAAAGAGGGTTAAATCACTGATATATGATTTTATAATATGACTCCTTATCGCTTAGAAATAAAATTTAACGTCTTTATTTAACACGTTATTGACCAAACCATTTACAGCATAGTTTTAAGAAAAAACAAATTTAATAAAAACAATTTTTAAATGTACACTTTTCTTTAGATGTATATAAGGGAAAAAGCATTCTATTTTAATTATTCCTTATCTTTCTTAATTCATTATTATAAATATTATGTAATCTTGAAATAATTTTTAACACAAATTTGCAATTATGAAACACCTCTGGTAAGGAATTGAAATTTAGTTCAGTTAATCGATTAATTTATAATTAAGTTATAAAAATATAAAAACTGTTGTATTGTCATCGAGAAGAAAAATTACAAGAAATTTTAAAAATCAAGTGCATCACTAATAAAATTTAGCACAGCTTGCGAGTGTTTCGTTTTTGTTTGTTTATATTTAAAATCTTGAATCCTTCAATCAAGCCCAGTGAATAAAAAAATTACATATTCATGAGTAAATCATTTTAATTATATTTTCTGGAGTAAAAGTTAACCCGTTTTAAAGGAATCATTGTTAATCTATTAACGTACAAACTGATATTTGTCTTCATTACAAGAAATTCGAAAAAAAATCTACTCTGATAAATGAATTTCTGAGAAATTTAAATTTTTAAACTGTATTCTTAGCTTTAATATTTTTTCATTCAAATAAACACAGATTTAGTAAAAAACATAACAGGTTAAAATTACTTCAGAATCTTATTTTGAAAGTTCAGCGTGTAATTCTTTCTGAAAACATTTGAGGCTTCCCGCAGGCGAAATCAATTCATCACTGTCAGCCATGAATAGGAGACATTTCCCCTCCCCGAGGAAACCCTTGTGAAAAATTCGCTTTACTACCCAAACCCCTAGTTTG
>BGPR01000560.1:387917-511208 GCA_013235015.1 Araneus ventricosus | reverse complement strand
AAAAAATATAATACAGGAGGGTGGCTACAGAAACTGTGAAAAAAATTTCCCCGACTAAACTTACATTTCCCTGATTTAAGGCTACTAATTATATTAGTTTCCTGGCTTTCTCCCTACTCAGAATCACTGTATGTGTACAATATACATTATTAAAAACACTTTTGCCAGTTATTTAAAATGAAAATAAAAATATTTTTATGAAATGTAATTTTTTAAAATTGGAATGAACATTCTAAAAAAATCTATTAAAACAGTATATTACATTTCTTATATGTAAAAAAATACTGGAAATTTTAACAAAGAATTTTGCTTCTAAAACTGTATAAGAATTCTAAGAAACATTAAAACTACTCTTTGCAACACAAGTTAAATTATATTAAAAGTAGAAGTTATTACGATCTTTGCTCAAAACTTCAATAACTAATTAGTGCTCTTTGCATGAGTACCAGAATAACATGTTGGAGCATAAATATAAAAATAATATAATTATAATACCTAATAATATATATTTTTGCAAAGATTTAAACAAGAGAAACTGCCAAAATATTACTTCAAATCTTTATTCTTTAACAAATCATAAGAAATTAATTGCTCTAATCAAAAACTTATGCTTTTATAAATGAATATGTTTTTTTTAATTCCATTTATTACTACAAATAATTCTACACATAAGATACTAATTTATAACTCGAGTAACAAATAACTGTTAATTTTCCCCGATTTTAAGATATTTTTACGAATTTCCCTAACTTTTCCAGGTCGATAAAATTCCCTGATATCCCGGTTCTGTCGTTCACCTGTAATAATATCTTGATGAGAAAAAATAAAAAAACATAACTGAAAGAAAAAATGTCCTTAATACATCACTTCAATTATTCAGAATTTTGCAAAAATTCAGCACAGTACTTTTATTACAACATAAAAATGCATTTTTACATAAATTCACTGTAGTACAACCAAGTATTACACTTCCAACAATAACAACCAAGATGAAAAATGCTTAATGAAATATAGAATCGAACTGATGATAAATTACAGAATAAAAACTTATTGTAATATGTACCTAATAAAGATAATCAGAACTTCACATGGGTTAAAAGCTTAAAATAAATTTGAAAAGAAAGAATATAAACGTGTTACAATTAAATTTAAAATTATTATACTATATTTACATGGAAGCAAAATGTAACCTATGAATGTTATTGGTGTAAAGGCAGTTTTAAATACAGGTAAAACATAAATAAGTGAAAAAAGATGTTACTAAAAACTCTTGATTACACACCCGAAGCAAAATTTTTGACATTCATAAAAATATTACACACATATTTATCTGCAAATTTTATACCTAAAATTAACAGTCTGAATTTTTAACTACATTTATACTTAATTGCACAAATCATTAGAAAACGACTTTCAAAAAAATGAGAAACTTACAATTTTTTACCAATTGCTGTGTGTGAGTGGAGTGGTATTTTGATAAAATCCAAACAAAAATATTACACACTAAAAATGCATTGCACACATAAAAAACGGATTCATAATATTTGCCTACATGGCAGATGTTCATCTTGGACCTTTCCCAAAACAAATCCATTTTTCTATATAAAACAACTGTGATTACATTTTGGTAAAATTCTAACTAAAATTGGTTATTTATGTAGTTTTCCTTTATTACATAATGAATGCACATAATGAAAAGAGAATTTACAACACTGTCCGGCAAAGCAATTAAACTATGAAGTATGACCTCATTTAGTAACCTTCCAAACTTAATTAAAAATAATTGTTATATCAAAGTTACAGTAAGATCCTTTAGTTAGTAACCAAGCAATGGCATGCAAAATTTTAAACTAAAGCAAAAGTTAACTCTTTATGAATGAGAAAAATAAAATTATTCATAAAAAAATTGTGTGTAATTTTTTTAGTATAAGTTGCAAAGCATTTGCAGCTATATTAAATAGATGTATGTCACTAATAGATGGATTTTCCTAAACAACACAGTTATATTTCTAAGAAAAAAACCATGATATTTAGTAATGTTTAGTAGAAGTTATGAATTATATAACTTTCTAAAGCAAATTCATTACTATTCTGCAATGAAAAAAAAAATCAATTTTGTTTATTCAGTCATACCATCCATTTTTTCAGAGAATCTATCTGCAACAACTTTTTAGCATTTGGAGAAGTATACCCAGGCATTTTATAGATGTCAGTGTCGATGATTAAATAGCATAACCTAAAATCAAAAATTAAAAAAAAGCATTTCTTAAAAGATATTTACCCTACAGCACCGTGTTCAACATGTAGAGGGAAGCTTATAGGGAAGTATGAAGATGCGAGAGAAATGGAAAAAGCTAATTGTACCCAAAATAATCTACTGCACCCCCTCCCCCCAGATATTCTAATAGTGGAAAAATTAAACTAAAAACACTCATCCCAATGCACAATTAATAAAAATAAAAACTAGTTTTATGCTTGTAAATGATTTGATCAGTTAGGTAACTTGTACTTCAATATGAGACAAAACATAGAATTTTAATAACCTCAATGGAAAGTAAATCTATAAGAAGAAATCCAGATTGATTAAGAAATTCTCAATAACATTCTAAAAATGTAAATATAAAAATATAATAAGTGATATAAATAAAAATAAATGTGATTAATATATTGGATAAAGATAATTTTCATTATTTTAAATTTCTTCCTGAAAGTTCTAATGGATAATCTATAATGATAAATAATTTTCTAAAAAATAAAGTGGCATAAAACAATGTATTCAGGATGAAGATATCTTATTATTTTTAATGTCTCAGGAATTTTCAAATTTGCATTCAAGTATAATATATGTCAGAGTTATGTTCAAAAAGGAATTAGGTCATTTAACGAAGTTTTTGCAGAATGTGCATAGATATAATGTCAATTATATTATATGTATTAGATATAATTTAGATAACTAAACTTTCATTAGAATAGTCTGACAAACACAAGCATTTTGTGGATAGGCAAATTAAATTTGCAATTTTTTTGCTCCCTAAGTTGCGCTTTAAAAACTTATTAATGGAAGTTATTCTGAGGAGTACACATTTTATCCCAAATAGAATAAACACACATAAATCAAAAAAATATTTATGGAAATTGTAGATACTTTATAATTATTCAACTATGTCCAAAATACTAAAATAATGAAAAATTAATAAACGCTATACATTTCATTTCACTATCAGTTGAATTTTTTTAAATTGGGGGACACAAGTTTTTACTTTAAAATTCTTTTATCTATTACTGCTACAACCGACTTAAACATAACACATTTAAAACATCCATTCATAGCCGATACCAAATTTACATACACCTTAAATTAAAAATAAAAATAAATGTGATTAATATGATAGTGGATGAAATTAATTTTCATTATTTTAAATTTCTTCCTGAACTTCCTAATGGATAATCTTTAATGATATATAATTTTTCAAAAATAAAGTGTCATAAAACAATGTATTCAGGATGAAGATATCTCTTATTATTTTTAATGTCTCAGGAATTTTCAAATTTGCATTCAAATATAACATATGTCAGGAATATGTTCAGAATGGAAGTAGGTCATTTAACAAAGATTTTGCAGAATGTGCATAAATATAATATCAGTCATATAAAAAATATATGGACAGATTCCTGACTTAAATACGATAAAGGACAATTTTAGAATTTGGAAACGTAACTCACCATAAAGCAAATCTTCGTAACTTCAATTCATTTTATCGTGCTTCCATAGATCTGAAGAAATGCTTGCTAAAAAAAAAAAAAATGGCACCCACTCTTATCTTATCGGGTCTGTATAAACACAGATAAGGAAAGACGCCAAATCGTCACGTGATGATTATTAACCAATGATTTTTCGGACACCCCTAGTGTTGGAAACAGTAATTATAAAACGCTCCTAAAGGACCAATGCATTCAGATTCCGTTATCAGTTTCGTGGCGGGTAAGCAGTCGAAATTGGTTTTTGACTATAAAAGTGTTTTAAGGAGCGTTTTTTGGTACTAAAAGATCGAAAAGGTAAATTTTTACGTCCGCTCCCTTTTGGAGTCCAGAAAACGCTTAATTGAATTTAGCGTGAACTATATTAGGATTTCTGAAACTTTTTGATAATAAACTTTGATAATAAACCTTAATTTATAGTATGATTTTCACATATTTTTCAGAAATGGACTGAAGAACTCATTTACAGTTAGTTTTCTTTAAGTTTTCTGTTTCAGAAAGTTATTTAAGGTATATAACTACGTTCTGCAGACGATTTTGAGCCGAAATTCACAAATTTCTTTTATTGTTTTACTTTAGAGCCGATTTATTTAGCTTTCTAAACCTGGGTTTATTTTATTTCTACGATAAATAGAAACGCAGATGTAGATTTTTTTTATAAAACACGGTAGCTAAAAAAGCGAAACCAGAAACTGGCTAATTTCCATCGTTTTACCAAATACACCGCACTCTGAATTATAAATTAATTTATGTCTTACTTATTTTAATTTATTATGTCCTCTATCTGCAAGCCATGTCAATTTAAATAAGTTTTTGAGTTTTAACAATCTTCTGTGGACAATCCTGCCACAGTGCACATTTGTCGAGTTATAAACTTCACGTTTTGGGACATCGATAATTGTATTATTGTTTATTGATGCATTTTATGGTCTTGTAGGAGTATTTAATGAATTGGGAATAGTTGCTGGCCAATATATACTTTGAAACAATATCTTAACTTCGATAACCAGAGAATCGCTACTTCTAAGAGACAGTCTTTGGCAGGAACAAAAAATATTAGAAAAAATTACGGGCTGCCAGAATGAAAAAAAGTGATAAGATTGTGAATAAAGAAGGTATATCCTACAAATGTGGTGAATTATAAAGGAAGTTAAATAAATATATTTTCAATGAAAAACAAATTAAAACTTTAAATGCGTTTTTTCAAAAGCATATTTTGGCAAAATTACTTACGAAAAACATGATATCTCAAAAGATTATGAATGTATTTCTTTGATATTTTGAATACATGTTGCATTAAGTGTTATAAAGGCAATGAACTGGAGACATAGTTTTAATGTCAATATATTTTTATTTAGAGCCCTTAATGTTGTTTAATACTTATGCATTTTGTGAAATTTTAAATAAGACAATACTCGACCTGACATAACTTTCCTACAAATACAAATATTTCTTGTATCTTAGTTCACTGTCTTCACCATAGCTGTAAGTGTGCTGTGTAGAGAAAGAATTTGAATGTATGTTCTGCTAGATTGTTTTGCTTTTTGCTATAATTTTCACCAATTTTTTACCTAAAAAATCTCATTTTACTGAATCTTAAGATACAAAAAATTGATTGATATTATTCATTTTTTTATTAGAAAATAAATGAAATTACACATTAAAGCGATTTTTGAAAAATTCGCCTCCGAACGTAGGCAGGTACCTCGATATTGGAAGAAAGTTTGAGAAACTTCAATTCACATGAAGCTTCTTTCAGAGAGTGACTAGATAGCCCAAATTTAAACGAAATGGTAAACTAGATATCTAAAGTAATTTTAAACAAAAATTATTTCATTATACAACAACATGAATTCTTAATTATAGGCTTATTCAAGTAAATGACGGAATTGATTTATAATTTTGAATTCTTAAGTAGTTACTATTATTTAAAGTTTTGACAATTTTTATCTCAAAACAAGACGAATACTCTTATATATATATATATATATATATATATATATATATATATATATATATGTAAGATCAGGCTTTATATAAGGAGAAAGGCAATCCATTTTCATCAAGAAGAGACGAATTTTGTTAGATCTTCTTTATTTAGGCATCAGACGTTATTATTCATAGGTAAAGCACTTAATTTTTCGTAGCTCCAGACCAGAATTTAGAGATTCGCCAAGCGGCGCGTTGTTGTTGAATGATTACATGCTGGCGTGAAAAGGGCAGAAATGAATGCGCAGAACGCTTAAGTACTCAGAATAGAAATTCCCCTGAAACTCGTGATTTGTAAAGAAGTTGAGTCCAGTTAATTATGATGAAAGTGAAAGTATTAAAATGAAGTGCGTAGATTATTTAGGAAAGTTAATTAAAATATCACTATATATATATATATATATATATATATATATATATATATATATATATATATATATACTCTTTATATATATATATATATATATATATATATATATATATATATATATATATAGTTTACTAAAATTCTTATAATGTTTTTCTCGGCATTTCAATCGCTGCCACGGTAACAATTATTAAAAGCGATCAACGTATGACCTAATAATTGAAAGTACTATCTCACTGTTTGCTTAAGCTTTTGAGTTTTCTCTAAGAAAATATTTTGCGCTAAAATGAATTTATGCTAACTTTGAGTTGTTTTCAGTAGAGATCATAGAAATTAATTGCCACATGATATTGATATGAGGAATATATAGAAGAATTTTGAAGAAATTATTGCATCTTATAAAATTGTGGCAGTTTATCTGAAATTAATACCTGTCGCAGAATGTGTGAATTTTATTACACAATTACACATTAAATGGCTTATTGAAATTCTTTTAATTTTTTATATTTATTTTCCGTATGAGATTCGGTATTATTTTATGGTTTTATTGTCGTATAACATCAATACTGTGTCGGTGTGATAATTCATAATTATAGCTAATTCAGGTAGATAAACTTATAATTTTCCGCCGTGGTCTTCCGCCTCGATGGTGAAACCTCCTTATTTCCTGCGCTACCGAGACACCTGCACAGCAGCAGTCCGAGTGCCCATGTGTTCCCGAGCCCTCACCTTTGCGAGAGGGGCGGGGACGAGGCAGGTTGAATTTCCCCTGTCGTCGTTTTTACGGTGTTTAAAATAACATCATTTGGGCCTGTCAGCTGTCGCCCCCCGCCGCCAGCAAAATAGACAGAGATTATCTCTAAATAAATAGCTGAGTGGTTATCATGGGTCCAAGACGACCGCTTTTGTTGAGTAAAGGAAACGTGGTGTTTGGGAGGGGAAGAAAGAGGTGTCCCTCTCCTTCACATCTGTTGCGCCGGATCAGGGGACGTGCGTGTGACATCGTCGCTGGAAGTCCCAGGTCTATTTTGGGCCGCGAAAAAAAATATGCAGTGCGTATTCCGGGATTAAGTTCTTTTTCTGCTGTTGTTAGAGACTAATTAGGCTTCAAGTGTAGCTTATTTTGATAAGTGCAGCTTGTTTAGTGACAGCATTAACAGTTGTTGGCACATAACCATAAATGATTCACTGTCTTGGTAGAACACCGAAAAATAATACGAGTCGAGTAGGCGACATCAAAATGTAAAATAGTCAATGAACTTTCGATAATTAACTCAGAATGTAGATTTGAACCTCTGTAACATGAAGTCGCTGAAAGGCAAAATTTCGCTTAACGTATATAAAGAGAAACTGTCTTCCGCTGTGCATGGAGAAACTGTTATATTCCTTAAATTTTTAACAAGAAATCTCGCGAAGAAAAAAAAATCATTATAAATAAAATTTTCAACCTCATGCAAACAGGAAAAAGTTTGATTTAAATAAAAGTAGAAGCTTAATAGCTTCTAATACTTTGCAATGAAAATGTTCTTTAACATCTTTTTCATTTACAAACACCATTAGCTGATCAAAAATCGTGATATATTCCAAAAATTTGCATTCCTTAACACATTTTCAGTTTAACACTTCATAGGTAAGCTTATTAACTCGCTCAAGTTAACTGTACGAACAAAAAAACATTTGCGAAAGTAAGTAAAATGTTTGAAGTTAAATGTATGCCGAACTTCTGAAGATGATATTATAATAAACTGGGCAGCTACGATTTATATATTATATAAATTCATATATTTTGCTATGATTCATATATTTATCTAAGTGTTACAATTGTTGTAAGTAGAAAACTATTAATACTTCCCGCATTAAACTTTAGTTATTTGATTTGTAATTTTCCTCCAAATTAAGAAAAGGACAAATTTAGTACAATTCGATTGAGATTTTTTGGCATACATCAAGCAACATTGATGGCATTACATATATTGGAAAGTTCCAAACTGAAAATATCAAATTATGTTTCAATATTTGAATTTGTTTTTTCCGTTCTCGAACAAGCGTATTCACAGGTGCAACAGTTTTTTTAAAAATATTACTCATGCAATATTCAGTTAAGATATAATCTTTAATTAAAACATTAATTTCCGGTTAGTTAAGGATCATTTGATGAATTACTAAGATGGAAGCAGTTAACCGAGAATTGATTTTTTAAAAAAATATGCCATATATGGTAAAAGACAGTTTGAAAAGAAAGGGTCAACTTCCTTCAACCATTTACAAAGACACAACTTACTACCAATACATTTAATTATTAGACTCAATATGCAGTATAAGACCAATGGGTTAATTTTGTATGATTCTGCATCCAGAAATCCGGTATTTTGTAATAAAATAGATATTGGATTCCTTGGTTTTCTGAGAATCGGAGTACTGAATTTAGACAAGAAAAATGGTAAATCGGATATATAAAATTAGACAGAGGGAATAATAAATAGGATAACTTATGAATAAAAATGTGAAAATGCTTGAGGCTGCAGTTTTAAGTATTTTTACTAAAAAATGAGGGGTTCTTTGAGTGCGTGTGTGATCATTTAGCACTTTTTTTTCAATGAGACTTTTTTAGTTCTTCTAACATATTTTACGATCAAGTTAGTGTAAAATAAACTGTTTCTAATATTAAGAAAATTAATTTAATTATATAGCAAAGAAAGTGAAATTTTCCTCAGAAGTAACTTCTAACAGATTAAAATTTTTGTCAGAACTTGATAAGCCACACATTTTCTGCATCCAATGATTATGCAGTTTAAATAGAATGTCTTTCATAAAGTACAGAAATATTATTTTCTGTTTTGTCACTTAGTTTAAGAACAAGAGAAGAATATTTTAACAAAGCCCACAGCTGTTACACGAGATAGTTTTATTTCTTAGAATGTAAGACCAGTGCTTTAAAATCAACAGATCTAAACTTTTTCCTACATTAATGTGAAATTAATGTTTTGATAAGTAAAATCTCCAAAAAATAAAAATCGTTCAAAAATTTTCGAAATATGTATTAATAGTTAATAAAACTACACTTTCATATTATAAAATTATTTTACATATTTATTTGAAATGTCTGTTTTCATATTATTACGCTGTTTGCAAGCTTTAGACACATTTGTGAAGGTCAGATTTGTTAACCTTTAATCAGTTTGGGATAAACCGAAATCTCTTGTATAATAAGTTAATAGCTTGAGGAAGAACAGGTAGTTTGGGTCAAGGTTTAACAATTATGTAGCAATTTTAAATGAATCACTTTCAAAGCATTCTTACGATTTTTCATCTTTTGTAGTTTTCGGAACTCTAAAATTCTGCTGCTTAAGGCTAGGCCGATGGATGGTTTAAAGAAGTGACATTCATGGCCAGAATATAAAATTTCATCATCTTAACTTCTCTTTCTTTCTTGAGGATTGACGGATCGAGGGAGATTTGCCGAAAAGAGAAAGACGATGATGAGCAATGTAAAAATTAGGGAAGTGACCACTAGAATTTGAATGTTTACAAAAACCAATTTGAAATTTTAAAAATATTTTACCTCATAATTTTTTGCATTCCAACAGTTTGTCAAGTTTTCAAATTTTTTAAACTTATTTCTTGTGATGAGTTTAATTTGAAAATTCTCTTTTCAGATCTTCTATTTTTAAAATACTTTTTTTTATTTGAAATATGCAGCATGAAAGTTTTAACCCTATAAGTTGTATATATCGATATGAAGCACTTTAAGGAATACTGGAAAATTAATTTCAAAAATCAATTTAGAATTTTAGTTTTTAATTAAAATTAAATGATTAAAACTGAAATTAATTAAGTTAACTACCACCTTTAAAAATACAGTAAAGCAAGCCAAAATTGAAAACGAATAAATTATTTTATTAATTGATTATTAAAATGTTCGAAGTTAACTATAAAAAAAATCGAAAATGTATTTTATACAAATATTCATCACTTCTCAGTGTGTGTTTAACATTTTAAACCCGATTACTAAGGATGTAGGCATTAATTTCACTTTATAAAAAAAATCAATAATAGGCTAAAATTATTTTTAAAACATTGTATCTTGGCATTAAAATATTAAATTATCGAATAATTAAAAAACAATTCAATGTTAATCCTGTTCCAGAGAGTTCATTTTTCTTTTCTTCCTCTTTCATTTTAACCTTTGCATTCAAAATAGTTTTTAATATATCTAAGCATTAATTTAGCACATAAAATAATTAGGTTATTCAAGTTGTTTATCTTAATCTTAAATAATAGTTTACTCTACTATAAAACATAGTTTGGAATTGTATAATTATGTTACAAAGTTCCTTTTCCGACTTTTCATTTGTATAAAGCTGAAAAAAATGATTATATTGTTTTCTGTCAAACATTTGTTCTCCAGTTTTTATCTTAATCAAAGCATTTAGAAGAATTTTTCCCTATTAAATTATGTATTTAATGAGTATTCGAGAATCAATATGCCTATCTATCCTAATCTATAACTTTATGCCACTTCACTTGAATTCTAAAAATATTCCAGAATTTAGTTTTTACTCAGGCTTAAGATCACAAAACAAAAAATGGTTTACAATAAGCTTTCGAAAGATTATTAACTTTCATAAGACTTGCGATGTTGCTTTTTATTATAAATGAGTACTACATTTTAATGCATGCATAGAAAATGTTTGGTCTTTTTCTAGGTATATTCTAACCAGCCAAACGTTTTGAAGTAAAATTATGTCATAACACACTAATAACTTGTGCATAAATACATAGAGTTATTTTTAAATCATGTTTTGAATTTAACTAAGCAAAACACGTTACTCTATTTCTCCATATTTTTAATTTCACGATAAAAGTATGCATCTTTTGAATTTTATATATTTAATATAAAAAATGAGCACAAACCAACGAAAATTACATGCTATCTTTATAGAAATAGCCGCGTAACAGAAAGAGGAAAATTCTTCACATAAAATATTTCGTATAACTCGTCTTTTACAAAAACCGTTTCTTTCGGTTTAGAAAGACTTTACTGCGTTACATTTCCCTTTGTCCAAAGGTAAAATATAAATCCAGTTTTGTAGTTACACCTTTTTCAATGAGTAGCTGTCCCCCTAGGTGATAAGCTCCCATTCATGTCAAAAGGTTTCGTGTCACCGACTTTTTTGAAGCGTGATCTATCCATTAACGAATGTCGTTTCAGTGCAATTGTATTATTGGATTTTTTCAGGCGGGAATTCAGTACTTCATGTCTCTTACTGTAATTTTTGGCTAAGAGTTGCGACAGTTAAAATAAACATTTATTTTTTTTTTTGATAAATTGTTTTGCCGAATTCCTTCTAGATGGCAGTGAACTCAAGTTAGTAGAGACGACATTTTTCTAGATTATCGTTTCGAAACAGTTTCTGCTGCCGTATATTTCACCAAATCAAATTATTTTTATTAATTAATTGATTAAAATTAGTATATCTGATTGATAAACTTTTCATTTTAAATATCAGACATAATATGGACATGTTCAGTTGCATTTCAGCCGTTCTAGCTACATATAAGTTTGTAATCTTTTTTTTATTTTTTTAATAAAGGTTCACGACAGGGAGCCTGGGGTATAATGTGGTGTTAAGCCTTTCTAGTCTTCTTAAAATTAATACCTGCAAAAATAAACGCAAAAACACTTTTTCCAGGTGAAACGTTTACAAACCACTGAACAATATTTTTAGGTCTGCCTAGTTATCATTTTCAGACAATTGCTTATGTTTCACAATACATACATTTTATATCTAAAAACAAGTGTTTTATGAATTCACGTTAAATAGGACTAGATGAAAGTAGATTGATGAAGCTGAGAAAATATGTCATTCTTAAAAAAAAAAAAAATCAATGGATGTGCGAAAGAAATTTTTTCTCCAATTTCGTCTTCTAATTTTAAGAGAAAATTAGATGCGTATCTACTTTCCGTTAACCAGAATCTCATGCCATGAGTTTTAAACACTTCTGAAGTTTACCTGACGTGAAAGCTCTACCAATGCGAAGTAATTTATCTTTAAAAAAAAAAACTAAATTTTTAAATATTACAAGATGAAAATAAGATAAAAGATATGTTCAAGGTATTCAATCAGGATTTAAAACCTATGAAGGTATTTATTATATCAATACCATTGTTACTGGACGTGCATGCGATAAATTCAATTTATACGCGGCTGTAAAATAAATTCTGATTGAGCCACTTAATTCCTACAACAAAGTACTTACTTCCTCTTTAAATTATGATTCTCGTAAACCTTTAGTTTTTTTCCATGCGTCTCAAAATCTAATCACTGTAACTTTTACTGTCTGAAAAAAAAAAAAAATTCTGTAACAACTAACATCACCAACCTGAATAAATCTCTTAACTACCAAAATGAAGGAATTATCCCGTTTCGAAAACGTAAAAGCTGTGAATGCGTCTCAGTTTCCTCCTTCTTCGCTTGGCACTTCATCGAGATTCTCGCCGCTTTGGGCGTAGCATTTTAACAATGTCCATAGTTTGGACTGAACTAAAAAATCGTTTGAAAATATTAAAATCATTTTGCATTCATTAAAAGCATATGTAAAGACTTTAAATAAAATAAATTAAACGAGTCCAACTCGGATTAAACGACTGGATTTAAACGAGGGCAACCCCTTTAAAAGACGACGCTACTTGTATCTTACATGCATATAACACATACACATAAATACGATTTATTAATTTTATCAAATTTGATATCAAATATGATTTATTAATTTAATCAATTTTTTAATCTTTTGCTTAATGTCTTTAAATTTCACGAAAATCTTTATAAAAATTATTTCATCAGAAAATAATACTTTTGAACGCATTCTGTTCATCAATTGAATTGCTTTCAAACCGAGTAACAAAAATTTGAGCTGCCATTCGATTAATAACTATACAACTAAATGCTGCTTTCACAGTCGATGATTTAAGTAATACTGGATATGCTCTTTTCCAATAAACTAGAAAATGTCATCGTTCATATTGAAGGCAACTAAAAAAATTGAGTAAAAAAATAAACATATTTTAATTAATCGGAAAGTCAAATGCATGGTATTCAGTTCTCATAACTAATGAAAAAATTTCAAAATTCTTAACAAAATTTTTGCAATCACTGTTAAATTCTAGTGAAATTTAGGAACAAGTTTTGCATTGTAAATCAGATTGGTTTGACAGATGATATAATTGACAGATATTTCACCTTGTAAATATTTGCATATTTGTATTTCTTACTAACAATAATAAAGCTAAAAAAATCAGTAGTAACCTAAATTGAAATCTCTAATTTTTCTAACTGTAAAAATAATGAAGCATTATCTCTATATTTAATTTACAGCAAAAGTAATTTTCTTATTACTAACAACGTAACGATGAACGAATATTTATCAGAAGAAAAGTTTCGTCTAGGGAACTCCAAGAGAATGATTGTCATAAGTAGTAGGTTTTTATTTGTAAAGTAAAACTTACAATATTAAAAAGGGAAAAAAAAAGATATTGTATCTTATAAAAAATATTTTATGTTAAGATTTTTATTCCCTTAAATGCCGATGCGAATAGAAGAATATTTTAAAATATTCCCTATTTATTTCATTTTCTTCAGGCAAGAATCTATAAAACTGATGCATGAAACAATAGAATAGATTTAAAAAAATTCCAATTAAATCTTGTCTCCCAACTTGCTGATTAGTATTATATTTGTTATTATTGTATTTTAACTGCATTTTCTTGACGACAGTCTTAAAAGCGTCACATGTCGGAGTTGCTGAAAGTTACATTCGCTTTCTGTATAATGTTGTCCATAAACTGACCTATCTTTAAAGCATTTTCTAAATTAAGAACATAGTTCTCCGAATTAAAACTGTGAACAATGTATAAGAACAAAAATATACTTTTAATTACACAATCTGTCCTCCATTGGTTTTTCTACACGGGTTTAATAAAGGAACGTGTACACATTCAAATCATCAGAATTCGATGCATACTTATTATTTAATTTAAAGTTTGCTCATTTTTATTCCACTCTGACAAAATACAATGCTAAAATTCGGCTAGAGCAATAGCAAAGTATCTTTACCAAACATTTAATATAATTCTATTAAATTTTCTGGAACTCAGGTGATCATATTCAGCATGAAGAAAGATTTTGGATGAAAACAAGAACGCAAACTGTACGGGGAAAAAACTGTTTATTGCAATCAAACAAGGAGAAGTAATGCAATAAGAACTCAAAACAAGTCAAAACAATTAAGTAATTAATCATTGTGTTAAAAGTACTTACGTTGAATTAATTTAAAACTTAATGGATATTTTTTTTCTCTTTCCGTCATTAAATTTAATAACGAAACTCGTTAAACACGTATTCCTAATTTTAGAACATTAAAACAATTTGGAATTGAGTTACATCCCACCGAACTAATCAAGTTCGAAAGAAAAAAATTTATATTTAACGAAAAAATAAAGGAGAAAATTTGACATAATACAACAACCCGATCTTTTTCTCTCTTTACTTTAAAACAATCGGAATTAATTTCTGCGCGAAAAGCACTTGAAGTAAATTAAAACTTTGACAGTCAAAAAGGACATTTTTTTCCCACCGTTCTCTCAGAATCTAATAACGAAACTCGCCAACATCATTGCTATAGAATTCTCCTAGCAATTGAATAGAAGTAGCGTTCGCCAATCGACGCCAAGGAAAGGATAACATCGCCAGATATGCCCCTCCCCCGGTACGAGCGGCAAGTGTAAGCAGCAGGAGGCGGTTCACGTATCAGCGAGCGAGTTGCAGAATTAGGCGGCAACCGAAGCGCACCTTCCATCCACCAATCAGAGACCGGCAACGACTTAAGCGTTTCTGGACAAACATTTCATTATCGGTACTCAAGGTTTCGTTTCGGGGGATAATTGCGTTAACCGAATAGTTTCCTTGTCCTGCTCTTTAGGAGGGGGTGTTTCCCAGCTGTCCGTCCACGCGTGCGACTCCGACCCCCCCGCACCCTACGTCGCTCTACGACTGAATCAGTTGTAAAACGTCTCTCAGACCATCAACAGTGACATTCGTATTACTTCGGTATTTTCGGCAAGCGCTACAAAGGCGGAGAAAAAGTTCATAATAATTTTCTTTAAAGTTGTTGTATTAAACATCTCTATTTATGTTCTCAAGTAACGTATACAGATCGGCACTTGTTGTAACGTGAGGAAAGAATATAACACATGCAGTAACAATAACAAATGGCTGCAAAAATCTTGTATTCAGATTTTGTGGAGGTGTCAAAGTGTTTATCTGAAGGATTATAATAGTAGACATATTTCTCTCTGCATGTTCTACAGTAACCAGACGAAAAAGTTTGTTGCGACTGCTACATAGAACCGTCCTATTCTTGCACTGATTTAAATTTGACATTTTTGTATCAGAAAAATACGATATGATCTGAGGGAACTGCCGTTTGTTCCCCGATGATAAACTCAAAAGACTGGAAATTCTCCAATGCCATCCCAACGAAATGGATCTGAGGACTAAGTCTGATGCTTGAATATATTTAACAGGAGTGTCAGTGCGTAATTTTGCATCCTTCTTACTGCAAAATACATGGAAAAGATAACCGAACCTTCCAATCAGAAAAGCTTCCAACAGAAAAACAGGTGGAAAATCTACAGAATTCTTTGAGAAAAAGCATACAGAATAGACCACTATAATAATAAAATACATCACCAATAAATAATACTGAAAAAACTAACACTTATAGCAATAATTTTTTACATCCAGCCGAAATTTCTTGCTGGTTCAAAACTTACAATTATAAAACTTCTAATAGAACTAAAATATTGTATGGAGGTTCCTACACGTGCAAGCCACTGAGGAAGATACCTTTCATAAATGCGTACATCAAAGACTAACTTTCCCGCATCTCGTTGAAATGTCGCCCGGGAGAACTTTGAGCATTTCCTGATTTAGCTTCGCGTTGCTTAATGTCAAGAATGGAGGATTCCAGAGCCACACTTGATCGACAGCCCAACAGATTCTCCCTGTACAGCATCGAGAGACTGTTGAACGTGAGTCGGGACGTTGTACGGCGCCCCAACATCGGTGACATCCAGGACGTCGTGGGGCCACGGGGCAAACCCGAGGGCGGTGCCATCGATTTCAGCGTCCATGCCAGAGGTAAGATAATCGAAGTATCCAATTTCTCTGAGTGAGTCAGGGCTTCCTCTTTCTGTATATTCAATTTATAGACGTTTGCATTACGAACTTATTTTCTTGAATTTCTTTTTTGTATAGTTATATAATCTAATTCATTAACGCCTATAGAAGTAACAAAGTAGAATTTAATGAAACAAAATTAAAAGCAAGGAATGGAATATTGTCTCTTTTTCTTTAAATATGTCACATGAATAAAATATCATGTTTAACTTTTATTTCTTTAACATTTAGAAAAAGTCATGGAGTTCTTGTCTCTTTTCTTAAGAATTTTGTTGACTTTCTCTTATTTTGTCAATAATCAAATAAGAATTTATCATCCTTGTTCAAGCTACTATTATAGTTACGTATGATGCAGATTTATTGTGACAAACTTATACTTCCATGATTTACACCTATATTCTGAGTAATTACTTTATCATTATATTTATATTTATCAATGTCAGAACGCTGCGTTATTAATCTATTTCACTTAGTATTTCTTTGTTCTGTTTATTTTAACAGTTGAGTAACTTCTATGGCAAAATAATTTCTTATTTTGTTGTCCAAAGGTATCGAGATTCCTTTAAGTGAATTGCGCTTATTTTTCAAACAAGCGCGGAACATATTCGGAACAAATAGTACAATGAGTATGCTGAATTAGCAATAAATCTCATCTCAAATCGCATTAAACGAAATATACTTTTAAAAATGACTTCAAAATTATTTGCAAGAACCTCTTTAAATGAAAGAAGGAAAAAAATAAATAAATAAAATAGGCTGACACATTTCAGTGAAATTTATATTACTAGCTTAAAATGCAGATCGGCCCTCATTTGACTAAAATAAAGGGTTGTCAATGCTTTAAATTAAGTATTTTCATTTTTTCCGAATAAAGGCATAGCATACATTAAGACCCCTTTTTTAAAGCAATGTTAGTCTACCAATGTATGAAGGTGATAAAGTCGAGAAAGCACCCTATTTTGAGAAAACTTTTAGTTCTTTTAAAGCATGCGATAAATAACAATTTAAAACTAATCTTTGAAGTGAGAAGGCACATAAGTTTTCAAAATATATTTCATAATGTGAATTTTTTTCATCTTTTTGGATAAGTTCTTCAGTTTTTACAGAAACTCTATTGATAGAACGATATATAATTGAAATCCAGTAAAACTATAATCTACATCTTAGCAATACGTCAATGAAAGGTAAAAGTTTGTTTTTATAAAGTATTCTAAGCAAAAAAGAGTCATTTAGTTGGCAATATTATTTTGAATCTGCTTTCAATCAAAGTGAAAGAATCAAGAAAATCAGTTAAGTGGTGCTAAATATTGTTAATAATGGCAATTATTGATTTTATAGTTATATACCTTTTGTAAAAGTACTGAATGAAATTTTGGAAACAAATTCCTAACTTCTAGAGATTTCAGGGTTATTGCATCATCAGTGCAACCAAATAAAATTATTTTGCAATTAAAAGTCACTTAATTTATACATTAAAACAAAACAAAAAGCATTTAATTTCAAATAGGTTATGAATAACGTGACACAAGCATTTTCTGAAAAGTATTGAAAAACAATACATTTCATTATAATAAAATTTTAAAACATTGGAAGATTCCAGATGTAAACAATATTCTACGAAATTAATGCTTAACATTTCTGCATTGATAAAATCATATGAAGGAGCAGTGAAATTTAAATACTTTTTCTTTCTGGTGTAAATTACAATAAATTTAATCTGATCCTTTGATCTAATCCTTTAAAAACTTCTTTTCCTTTTCGGGTGCTTCGATCATTAATCTCACACTTTTATATAAAAAAAACCCTTGTTTTGAATTTTAGGAACAACAAATTCATTTGTGTTTGTCCACCGGGTTTTTTTGTGTGTGTTATGTGTGAGTTAAGTTTTTACTTCCTCGTTATATCTTATTTAATTATTATTTTTAGAGCCTTATTAAAGAAAAAAAATATTTTATAAAAATTAGCCAAATTGTGTTATTGTGAAAAGGTTTTTCAAACATACTACATAAAATTTACGCCAAGTAATCCATTTATGATACTACGATGCAGGTGCTCAACTTGAAATAAACTGGTAGTTTAAAAATTAATTAAAATAAGTCAAATAATACAAAAATGAAAGAACATACATTAAACTTTCGCAAAGATTCATAATCAGCACAAATTATTTCACTTCGATAGTGATTTTTAGTACAGTAAGGTAAATAATTTCGAGTAAAGTAATAGTCAAGTAAACAGAATGGACGATTTTTTATATTAAAAAAGTTCATCTAATTGAAGAACTTCATACATCATCCCTCCCTCTTTGAGTTATACAGAAGAATATTTTTATTCCACATTTCTATTCCTATTTCATCCACGAAGAAAAAGATAAGAGACCTTAATCATTCGATTCGCACAAACACTTGTGCGAATCGAATGATTAAGGTCTCTTATCTTTTTTCCTTTGGTCAAAGTATTTCTATGTAGGAATTCCTTAACATGCATGCAAATACTTATGCAGACTTTGGCCTTAATCACAACGGTTAAATATGGAGGGGGGGGGGATATAGTTCATTTTTCAGACTATCCTAGATTAGCTTAGGAAAAGTTTTTTTTCTGTTAAATGCTTTGTTTATTCTTACAAGACATAAGCGGTCATTTAGCTAACTATTAAATAAGGAATTTACATCATTTTATTACGATACACCTAACTTTTCAGCTTATTTTTCATTAGTGGCTGTGATGATGCTTTTTTGAGCAAACCTTGCACGATATTTTAAGTGAAGAGGTTTTTATGCAAAAATAAAACAATTAATAAGCTTTATTTCATGATATAACATTCTGTGACATTGGAAGAACTTCAATTAAGAATATAGAGGCGATTACTTTTTGTATCATTAAGTTTCATTCAAATGATTTCTAAAACGACGAAAACACTTTTGTCCAGAATGTTTGTTTGAATGATCGGGAAAATATGCAGCTTCTTGTATCTTCCATACTTAAAAAAACTCACTATTCGAAATTTGAAATTAAAATTAAAATAAGATTATTAATAAAGAAAAAGTAGTATTTTCTTTATTATTCTTGTCAAAACTTTAAGAGCTAGCTTTATTTAATTAATAAAATGTTTTTTCTTTCAAAATATTTAACAACTGGGATACATACTATCTTCATGAAAGTAAGCCAAATTTGATTAACTATTTTTCTTTTTCAATAAGTACTAAGCAGCATATTGAAATTTACTGTTTTATTGCTGCAAATTAAATGCCATTGGAATTTATAAATTTTAAAGTGACCAAAATAATATTTAACATTTTTAAGGTAGAATTTCGTAGGCGTAAAGAAAGAAGGTTCTTTTGATGAAATTCTCATTTCCGCAAAAGAACAGTTAGAGAATATTTAATATTTGTTTATATATTTTCCCTAGTACGTAGCCCGCACATCCTTTACGAAATTAAGGGAAGACAAACGATCTCAATAACAAAGGGGAAATAATATTAACTTTGTCAGCCTGATCTTGATATTTTTCAGCCTTCCTCCCTTGCGCGCACCTTCCATCCGTGCTATTTGAAGCAATAGCAGACAGTATCGTTTGTCAGTAACATGTTTCTCAATAAAGACATTCATTTATCGTTTTTCAGTGATGGATTCCGGCTTAAAGAAACTCGATTGAATTCAAAGTTTCATTTTAACACTCACGTGTATGGGAAACTAAGGATATTTGATACTAGTTTAATATTTCGAATGTTAACACCATAAAAGGAAATGTGTTTAAGAATGAGAAATGTACTTATGCTAAATTATTGTATCATTTAATCATAAGATAAATATATTTCATGAAATCAACTAAGGTCAAGTATCCCTAACCTTAGGGATACTTGACCATGACCATACATGAAAAGAATACTTAAATTCTTTGGATAATTTTTATGTACACGAAATTAAGATATTAGGTTAAAACTACTAAACTGAAAGCATCTTAATTGCCAAAAAAATTGTTAATGAAACTAATATTGAAAATTAATTAATATGTCATCTATAAAGCACAATTTCTTTTCATAAAAATGTAGTTAATAAATTAAATTACTCGTGAAATTAAATTAAATCTATTTTTCAAATTAAATTAGTCCTTATTTAAACAAACACTCAGAGTATTGATTTAATTAAATGATAAAAATTACAGACGTGGAACTGGGAACCTAGGGACGTCACGCTTTGAAGAACTGCCAATTTTGGAAGGTTAGAATAGAACAGAATAGCACCAGAATGAAAAGTAAGAATATAAAACATGTTGTACAAAATTTAAAAAATTGTAAAGGCTTAATAGACTTACTCGCTTCTCATAAAATTATAATGGAAAGAAATGCAAAAGAAGAAAAAATATATTCTGAAAGAAAATTCAAACCAACAACGAGACGAACTAAATAGAAATGGTGAAACATTAAATGAAACCAAACGATTTGAGCAAACGATTTTTATTAAAATTACAAGTAAAGAAATAAAAATATCTTACTTGCAAGTGAGGAAAAAATGGAATAAATAAATTTCCATTGTTATCAAAATTCTTACTAAAATAATTATATTTGTATTATTCGAAATTATCACGTCAAAAAGAAATTTTATTCTTTAAATAATTATTTACAAGCAGTTTTTGAATAATTATTCTCATATAAAACTCAACTATCAAAAACATTTCAAATTATGCCGATAAACAAGGCGAGGAGTTGCTAGAATAACAAGCAGCTTTGTGTTGCCATATTGGCGGCAAACTCTACAACACTAGAACGTTTATTCAATCACACGATGTATTTTCGTCTGCTGCGAGATCAAAGCTGCAGTAAATATCACAAAGCCTATACCAATTCCTGTTTTGTGAAGTTTTTAGGTAGGGTCAAATATCTCTAACTTGACATTTTCCAAATAATCTAAAGATTAAACCACTTACAATTAGATATTGCACAACATCGTATATCAAATTATAGGTTGAAGTATGCTTAAAATTCTGAAATATTTTAATTCATCACTTCTTCGAGAGTAAACTTCTAATTCGCAGATGAATGAAAAAGAGAAAATTTACTTCCGAACTCCCACAACATGTTTATGTTTTGGGGTAATATAGATAGACTATTGGCCAATGGTCAAATAGGGACGGCACAAACTAATTACCAATTATCTCACAATCTAAGAAAATCATCTAGAGTCATGTTCCGTAGTTTCTCTTACACGGTTTTAAGGGTGTGTATATGTATGTATTAAAAGCATCGCAACAAATTATAATGAAACTTCTATAGCAAGTAGTATTTAGGTGTTAACGATTTATTCGATGCATACATTCCCCCTCAGTAAGCAGGCCGCGGTGGCCTAGTGGGTAGGTCTCGACCCTGGTACCGGAAGGGCGCAGGTTCCAAACCCGTTTCCACTGAAGATCCGCCGTGTATGGGGCCTGTTGCACGCTAAATCATACGTATTGGCCAAACATCCTCCCATTGGTGTGGCGCTGAAGTTTGGAGAGGGGGTGCCACCTCAGGTGTCGTCCTCGTCATTTGACCGAGGTTCAAAATTACGAGGTCCGTCTCTAAATAGCCCTCATGTTGCTTCAAAAACGGGACGTTAATCTAACCTAATCTAGCCCTCTGTAAGCATGTCATTTTTTTTAAAAATGAGGACGATATAACAGCATTTTCAGAATACTATGAATTGCAAAATAGGTTCACTTGAATAAGATTCCCAACTACTTCGTTACATGGATTCATTAAGTACAAGATTAACTCCTTAAGGATCGCATTCTTTTTTTCGCTATCTAATAAGATGACCCCCGTTTTCTAAAGGGGCGGTAGTTCTCATTAATCTAAGAAGTCATAGAATACTTGTTATGCTTATGGATTCTACGTAATTTTTGTGTCAAATTATAAAGCTAATTAATGTTTAAATTTTAGTTTATAAGCCTAAAAATGCGCTAATTCGATGCATGTCAATATGACGGAAGCGAGACTTAAAGGGGTTTAAGGATGCTCATCAATTGTTCTACTTAAGATCACAAATGGCCAAATTTAAGTATTTTTTTACATAAAGGAAAAAAATTGAAACTGACTTTACGATCTGAAATGAGACTTTTTTACAAATATGTGTAGCTTTCTTTTTACTCTTTTTAAGAGATCTTTGTCTAAGATCGTTGTTTGATACGAACTATATCCGCAGCTGTGGTTTGGGAATCGCTATTATCTTCGGTAATGGGCTGAAACACTACATATTTAAGACTCAAAAGTTTGATTATTACCTGATAATTTAGTTAATATCAGACAATCATTAATTTTTTATCTCATAACATTTATTAAATAATATCAATTCATCTTAAGGCATAACATTAAGGAAAGGTGTAAGTAAACAGAAGGATTTCCGGGATCATGAATTGGAGTTTCTATTTAAAAATGTCTTTGAACATTAAATCCAGCCATGGCTAATCAATGATCGCATTCTTACTGTATAAAAGTTTGAAAATTTTTAGTACCATCGTAGGCATGCTAACTCCAGTACGCCACCCCGTTATCGTGTACTAGTACGTCATACAGGTTTTTGTGGTGACGTCTGGCAATATCTACCACCAGCTACACCCCAGCCAATTCTTCAGGCTGGCATAGACATTGGAGAGTTCCAACCCCTCCCTCGACACTAGGGACAAGCTATGTCGAAACAATCACGTGCCCCTTAGTCATCACCCTCTAGTACAAGTGTAGGTAGTCGGCGGTTTCATTAATCCATAACACAGCTTTAGGTCGCAGATTAAGGTTAGGTTAGATTTGAACTATTATAAATATAATACCGGATACTTTCAGAAAAATTGCGGCATTTTACATTGCCTTAACGGAAATGCCGAATGTCTGGCATTTCCACATCTGGAAGCGGATCAAGAGATTGCACAAGAAACCAGCAAAGCAAGAGTGAACCATGAAATAAAAATACGTCGTGATTACTTTTTCAGTCTGAATATGGAATACATTTTGTTCTTTAAATTTTTAAATTCTGAATAGGAAAGTTTGAAATTGTATATATATATATATAAGTTGTTTTATCCTTTATCTTATGAAGCAGTGTACTTTGTATCGAATTATTGTACTCGAATATCGACTTTGCTTTTGTTCTTCGGAATCGCCAGTGGTTCCAAATTTGTATGTCCGTAAGGACAGGTCAAATTACTAATTATTATTACCATACTTCTTTGCATAGGATATAATTTGATTTTCTTGAAAAAGCACCAATTCGTAATTTAAGAATTGCGTTATTAAGGACAATATTTAAATTTTGAAGAAACTTCACTTGACGTGGAGGGTGAGAACTAAACTTGCCCCCCCCCCTTGAAATCTGCCCCATAGTAGCATGCTGGGTTTAAGTGAGAAATTTTATAAGGAAGTGCAGGATGGTTTTGAGTTACATCGCTGCTTTTGTTAGAATTTCATTCTAGTTTAATTTTTTATTTTATTATTATTTATATTATTAACTATATTAAATTCAGTTTTCATTTAAATCATTAATCCAATTTAATTTATTATTGATATTGATTTTCGCTTAAATGACAAATTTAATTTAATTTATCGTAGATTTTTATTGTTTTTCTGTTATCATTTCAGAATAACATTCAGTAATAATAAGTGAAACGAAATATTTATTTCACGTCTCATATTTAGAAGAAAAATTTGAAAATATACAAAAGAAGTTTCAGACTTGATTTCATGAAATGTTAATAATAATGCAATACATTTTTCTTAAATAATAATTTTTTGATATTTCAAAAATAAATTTGGACGTAACGCAGGAAATTAAAGCAATTTCTTCTTGACTGATTATACAAGGCATGTCCAAAGTCCATTGAGTGGCAATATTGCTTATTAAAACTATGTCTTCTTGACAAGGAAGTTTAGAGAAATGAAATTGGTTCAGGTATCTCCTCCACCATCCAAAAAATATTTTTTTTAAATATCTGTCTTCAAAAGTTCTTATATAGATGAAGTTAAACGACGAATTACGATAAACTTTTGGAGACTGCGTTTATAACTGCGTTTATAATAAATTTTATATTGACACTACCTTATTCATTTATTTGCCCACGCCGGCACAGCCTACCCAGAGGGTGTAAGGCACTGACCCGGACGGCGGGGAGTATGGCACTTCCTTAATAAAACTTCATTGAAATAAAATAAAAGAATCATATTTCTCAAAATAAAATCATAATAATTAACGAACATATGGGTATAGTTTCGCCATTTTGTTGTTATTATTATTAGCTGTAAGAAATAATATACAAAATTTCTTTTCAATCGTTAATATTGATACTTTGTTTAGAAAATTAATTCCGCTTTCCCTAGTAAACCATCATTTGAATTTTTTTCCCCTGCAAAACCATTTTTTTTCATTTTGAAAAAAAAAAAAACTTCTAAGAAATTTTAATTTACATTTCAAAAACATAACCCCCAAGGACCCCTTTAAACTCACAGTAGTAGGTAATGGACACTTTTAAGTGGTATATTTTACGAACTGGAACTCTATGACCCCATTTTGAGATGATATAACAAATGTCAGTCTCAGAATTCACGATAGTCTTTTTGGAATTTTCGATCACAAAATCATTGAACTTTTGTACTCCTCTGTATACCTCCGAACTCAGAAAAGATCACTAAAATGAGAACCCGCAGTCTACAATTTTTACGCAATTTTTTTATGTAAGATTCCTGTTTTCTTTCTGGATTTGCTATTATTTGTCAGCTTTTTTCTGTGGGATAGGTAAGTTTCGTGTAGCAACTATGCAGGAATAAGAAAAACCCTTTAGATAGACAGTTTGATTAAAATATATGTTTGCATACTTTTAAATACCAAATTTTCCATTAAATTTGTAATGTTGCGGTGAATCGCCAAATTTGAACCACCTGGGCAGTTTTTGATAGAAAACTAATTTTAAAAAAATAATTAGCAAAACTTTTTTTGTATTTTATTTATCTTCAAAACAATGTAAGATTTTTTTTTATAAAATTCACTTTATAGTACGAAAAAAAATAGCTTAACAAATTGTAGTATCGGTCCAATCGAGAAAACAGGTTGCCCATATTGGACTAACAATTTCTTTAATCTTAATATAAATAAAAGTCATTGTTTTCTATGTACATGGGTATGTTCCACATCTCCTCCTAAAACAATGGACTGTTTTCAACCAAATTTTGCACACTTATTATTTAAGACAAGGGGAAGACACTTATGTACTTTTCAAAGTCCAAAAGTTAATTAAACAGTCACTTAATTAGAAATTAACCGAAACCATTTTTCCGCAGTAACTTTGGAGCAAATTGTTTCTCAAAAAATATTTTTATGCCATCTTAAAGTTCAAAATTTTATCTTTCCAATGATGCCAATTTCAATTTTGTGCAAATTTCCTTCAATTTTTATTAATTTTTCAAAATTTAATTAATTAAATGATTAAATTGACGCTCCGTTACTAGGCAACGGTGAGACTTTGAATTACTCTCCCTTTATTTTCCCGATATTTCTGTTTATTTTGTGAATATTTCTTTATCTATTTATTATTTTCGTGCAATTTTTTCTTTAATTTTAGCAATATTTTCAAAATTTATTATTCAATGGCTGATGCAGTATATTTTTACCACTCTTTATTGAAACGCCCAGTAGTCTGCCTAAGTGTGGAGTTGGCTTAAACATTATACCTCAAACTAAAAAAAAAAATCATAAATTTACATTTCAAAAATATTTAATTTTCAAGACTTATTTTGTTTTATCAAGACTTTCAAGGAAGTACCTCGCATTTTTTGTTACTTTGATATAATTTTATGAATTTGTAAATTTGGTGTAGAAACGACGGCGAGATCTTTATATAAATAAAAGACATTTTGACTATGCATGTGTGTGTATGTTCCACATCTCCTCTTAAACCACTGAACCGATTCCAACCAAACTTTGCATAGTTATTATTTAAGGCTGCCAACTTTTCAAATCCCAGAAGTTAGTTAAAATTTTAGTTTATAAAAAATTTAAAAAAATTCGGCGAAACTAATTTTACACATTATTGAATTTCAGAAAATTAGCATATTAGTGACACAAATTTCATTTCCGTACAATTTGTTTCTCTCTTTTTAAAAATTTTTAAAAGTTAATTTTATACACAATTTGCACCAATATTTTTTTATTGTTGAAGAACAAGAATAATACGAAGAACTGTTGCTATAATACTACAATAGCAGAATTTTGGAAGAACACTAAAAGAAAATTTTAAATGTAGACGATTCACAACGACGACAAACAATTTATATTAGGAACAACTATTGATTTGGTTTATTTTCATGCTTTCAATTAATGAAAAATTAACTATTTAATTAATTGTTTCAAAATATTCATTAAAACCTTTCTTATACTTCAGTATTTGTTAAGAAAATTTGAAGTATCTATATAATTAAAAATTTATAAAGAAAATTAACTATCGATGCTTTTTAAGAATCTTCTGGTTCAATTTTTTTTATTTTAATTAAAAAACGTTTCAGATCATATAATATTAGATATTATAATATCAGATATTATAATATTTTATAATATTTTATATAATAGTAGTTTTTACATTAAAAATATTAGACATGAAAGTATTTTAACCTGGAGCAACGCCGGGCGTATCAGCTAATTACAATTAAAGCAAAAATATTTTTTCATTCTCAAATTCACAACAGCACACAATGTATGAACACAAGTATCACTTTTTATGCGGTGTATAAGTTCCTCTTCTTCTTTTATTTCCTCACAAATGATAAATATGATACGTATCTTTAGTTTTTGTCCTTTCTGATTCAACATTTGACAGCTTTTTAGTCCTTTTTCCTGTCCTTTCTTTTTTATTTGGCTTGTCCCACTTCCAATTTAAGAGAACCACTAGTGATGATAACTGCTTTCTGACCTATTCCTGTAGTTTAATATGATGAATATCATTGATTTAAACAGTCCAATTTAGGAAACTACTTGTGACCCAATCTGGGCAACAGGGGAAAAACTCATTTTAAAACTATTTTAATAAAATTATCATAGTAAATTGTAGTCAAAAAAACTTTCCATCAGAGGATATAGTAACATAATATTTTCCTATTTGCTTTAAATAGAGTAAGGGCTTTTTTTCTTTTGTTAAAATAATGAAGGGATGATACCTAAATCAAAACATTTGTCCTCTACCACGGGGCGCTTTCTCCTAAAAATGATTTAATACACTCCATTTACATCATTACAACATGATTTGGATATTTTAAGGCCCAATTATTTAATAGAATTGTTATTACACCATTCCAATCAAGGCGCCGGTCCAAATTCGACGACTCTCCCCTAATTCAAGACGACGATAAAGATCATTCCAAGCATCGCGATTTTAGTGAAAAAGAACGTATTTTTTATCAGTTAAATCCATTAAAGCGACAAAAATTACTTTATTAAAATCAATCAATTGAATAATGACCGAAAATCTTTCCACGATTCTATAGAATTTTTTTTCCTGTATGAAATGTTTTTAAATTAACATTTTTTATAACAGAAAATTTTATTAAGGATTTCAGGGGCCTACATAACGCAATTTTGTAACATGCAGTTTTAAAGTGAAAAAGTTGAAAGGATTTATTGATAAAATTTTATTTATTCATCAATCCAGTGTGTGAAATTGGGTTGAATAGCCTATTGGTTGTATTTATGTTAAAAATTATATTGTTTGTAATGTATATTATTATTGCATATTATTATGCATTTTTTTCTTCTCAAATGTTTTTAAAGGAAGAAAAGAATTTTTTTCTGTTATCAGTTTTGAGAAATTCTGGAAAAAGAACCAAGAAATGAAAGAAAAAAAAAAGAAAGAAAGAAGGAGAGACGTTTGTGATTTGGAAAAATATTATTTCGACGAAGAATATGTAGATCAAGACGGCAGCATATATGAATGCAGGAGGACATCAGGAATATTTTGTTATAGATTTATTTTCAATAATTGGTGAGAAAAAGATCCATCTAACGAATAAGTTGAAACTTCATCCGAATAATCTTAATAATAAGTTTATTATTTTTTTCTCCTATTTTTACTATTCTACAGCTGTCTGGTAACTTCAAATTGAATCTAGGAATGCCTAATAAAAATATTAATAATAATTTAAAATACCTACACTTGAAAACTTGACTAAAAAAGAGATGCTATTAATAACTACGTAAACTGATCAAGCATCGACAGTGTGAAATGACAGTGAAAGTGAAGTGAACACTGATTTATGAGAGAAAATAAAGTACAGATAATATGTTTTTCAGAGGCAGGCTGTTGATATTCGGGGTCCAGAGGTTTTATTGGAAATTTAATATTTTGGGGGCAGAGGGAAATTAATTGTACTAATGAACTGAGAGAAAATAGAGGAAAAACAAGCGAGTTTTTTCTACTATTATTACGTAATGTTTAACATCAAAAACATTTTGACAAACAATGGTGAAAATATTGAAAAGTGTAAAATGTTATACACAAGGCTACACTTTTAAGTATTTTAGATATTTCCTAGGAATTAACAAAGAATGAATTTTCAGCATGATAATGTTCTTTAATGTTTTAAACCACTTATGTGTTAAAACCTCATGATATACTATAACATTACTTTGTTTTATTTGGTAAAATTTCTTAAATTTGTACTTTGTAGCTGAGCTGAAAAAGTAAAGAAAGATGTAAGAGAAATTCATGTGTAGAATCTACTGTTATCAGTTGTTAGATCAACGTTACTCTTTCGAAATTAACTTGGCCAAAATAGAACCCTATAACCTAAAATTGTAATCAAATGACAAGAACGATATCTGAGACAAAACCCCACTCTGTTTCCTTCCAGATCACACTAGTGAATAAGGATATGAAATATAACGTGTACCAAGCCCGAATTCATGATAAATTTTCGATGAAAAATGCCTTGAATCAGAGATTTCTACAGCTGAAGTCGAAAGTCTACCTTGGTACCATAAACCCTACTCTGACACCATGAAATCTAAAAAGGAGTATGTCGAAGAAAGCATTATAATAAAAATATCCATCCAAGTTGTATGCTTTAGAGTTTAAATTTTAAATTTACTTAATTGACGATATAAACTTCATATAGAAAGAAGCACTATAAAAGACAGAAAAGGAATATATCAATTAAGAACTATCGAAAAATTAAGAATGCGACTTCTATTATTCAATTATCGCACAAGGGAAACCGATCTTATCATTTAAATTTATCAACAATTAAAATTATTTTTTATGAGAGTATGCAAGAATACGTTATTTGCTACAACTTTTTACCGGTGTTCATAGTGCATTTAGCAAAGCAATGACAAAAAAATTTCTTTCTAGCCAAGGAAGCGTTTTCTTTTAAAATCTTTACATCAGATGGCAAACAGTTATTAACTCTAAACCTAATTGGTAGTATAACATTTTTATTGCATTTTCATTTGATCATAATTTTATTTCAAATATATTTATCATCAGCGAATTAAATGAGAATGATTTCCGAAAAGTACAGGGTGTACATTAATTATTGTCGGGGTTTCCGTACCTCATAACTTTCGAATAAAAAATATTACGCAAAAACCGATTACTTATTCGTAAATTACAACTCAAAGAATTTTATTAATGATATTAAAAAGATTAATGAATTTGCACATGGCTGCCCTTCGTGGCTCGTAACACATCGAGACGAAATTCGATTTCCCTGCAATTGTTCTCCAGCATTTGTGGGGTAACATTTTGGATCGCAGTAACAATTCTGCGCTTCAGTTCATCAAGGGAGGGCACAGGGGTCTTGTACACAATGTTCTTGACAATCCGCAAACCAAATTTAGTTTCGAAAAACCACAATACACACATTGCTTTTTCTTGCACGGTAGCCATTTTTATTTATGACGTCATAATTACCCAGACTGCAAATGCGCTAAGATCGCATTGTTGCCACGTAAAATTCTTTGAGTTGTAATTAACGAATACGTACTCGGTTTTTGCGTAATATTTTTTATTCGAAAGTTATGAGGTACGGAAACCCCGACAATAATTAATGAACACCCTGTATTGTTGCGATGCTGTATTAACTTCTTAGATTTTTTTTCAAGACTGTAGAGACCGTTCTTGGCAAAAGTTTAAATTAACGCTGAAATCGCCAAGTGTCGGTATTAGCAGCATTGTCCGTGTTACCCTCCAATATCATAGTATTCAATACTATAGCTTAGTATAGTGATGGAAAATAATGTAATCATTTCATTATATTTAGGGCTTTCCAAACTCAAACAACCCAACTAATTTCCCACTCAAATATACTAAGAAAAATATGAAACTTCAGAATGCAGAATTTGAGGAAGAATCGTAAATCTATAACTCTTCTACGAACTTGAATGAAATCTTCTGAACAACATTCATTTTAGTATTGAGACTTCCGGTGTCCAATACCAATTGTACTATCGTATATCGTACACTTATGCTTCTTTCCATTATGTTTGTAGTCTATCCTAAACACTTACTTAGAGACTCCTTAAAACACTAACTTAGAGGATAAAGAGAAAAATGCTTTCTATTGCGAAATCAGCTAAAAAATAGACAGTTTCTGAAGAATCATTGAAGCCGATTGTTGATCTGAATGCATAAAGTTCCATTTTCATTGTTGCTCATTCTCCTGATTTGGCTCTGATAAAAGATAAGGTTATTTATCATCTCTATTCTTTATCAATAAATTTATATATAATAATAGTTTTAAAAAATCCATTAATCAGACTACATCATGCCTTTTACTCGCCCAGTGTAGTTAACATAGTTTCTGATTCTGTGCAAGCAACATTCTCTAACAGTGGAGAATCCAGAATTCGGATGGGAGGGTTGAGGTCATAAAAATTTTGTATTATCGTGACAAATGTCAAACCTCATGGCTTATGTAAACCAAAACACGTTAACTTTACAGACTTTACTCACCTAAAAATAAGAATCATAAAGAATAGTGCAATACTTTCGATAATTTAATAAAAAATACAATAAAATAACTAACCAAAAAATGATTCCGACCGCGTCAGCGTTACAAGTACAAGTGGAATGACTAGAAAAGTAGGACAATTTTCGAGTCTGCCAAGCTAGAAAGGTCTGGGGGGGGGACTGCAGCCCGATAGCCACACCCCCTGGATTCGCCACTGTTCTCTACGCAAATTTTCACCGTCATAGATGATCAAATATTAAAGGCCGGTGTTTTCCAGATAATTTTGAAATATTGATAACATAGAAGATTTAATACAATGTAAATGCTTTTGACAAGGTGAAGTTTGTAAATACCTTTTGTCTGGGTTTCCCCCCTTATTTTAAACTTTACTGAAGTTACCTTAATTCATTTGTTCTCTCACAGGTGTGTTGCAGAAGTTAAGAACTGAAGTGCCAAATTCGACCTCGATAGGTCTAGGGTAATTTTAAAAGGCACATTCATGTAATAAAACAGTAATTAAAATATTGAAAACGTATCTAGAATAAAATTTGTGATATTGAGACGCAAATTGGATTTTAGATGAGCAAGGAATTTTCGGGTCAAGTTAAAATAAATGTGGCTCTATTCCTCCCGAGAAGCTCCTTCTCACATAAGGGAGTGAAAATCGAAATATTTCGCACATTAGATACTTTTCATATGATTATCCTCTCCGTTTCTTGAAGTACCATCGGTTTTACAACAGGAATGATCAGGGGTCGAAAGAAACTTTTAGTTTATAAATCGCAAATTTTTTAGAACTTCTTAAATTAGAGAACAAGACATACTTCATTAATCGTATTCTGCAAACATAAAGTAGAATTAGAAAAATCAGAATCTGCTTACAGCATCTTGTTCAGAAACAAGGATAAAGAAACACAAGAAAGAATTCAGACCAGTACGACTTTTATGACGGAGAAAAAAAGAATTCCCTTTCAATGATGGGGAGCTCCACTCTACTGATAAGAAAAAGTCACGTCATTGATACTGTCACAATGCTTTGCACTTCTCATTAAAAATATTTGGTTTCCACCCCTATCACCACAAGGTAAATTAGAGAATTAATTTTTGCATGATTTTACAAATCTTGATGAAACCTGAATTGTGTTTTTTTTGAAAACAGAGTGGCACTTTTTTGCCTGATAACTGACATATCATCAATTCAGATACAGCGTTTTTATTTTAAAAAAAAGACGGTCAGAATTATCTGCGAATGATATGAAAAATTAAAAAAATGTGTGTTTATTAACGAAGCTTTTTATTAATTACAGTAGAATCTCAGTTAACCAACATGAATAAAAATTGGCAGCAGCGGATAAGTGAAAATGTCAGATAATAGAGAAAGGGAAAAAGTAAACACTTTTTATATAAAATACCCTCTATATTATTAAATTTATCTTTCATGATGATTCATGCGCATATTTTAAGATGAAGTAAACTAAGCATCTAGATCTCTCTTAATAATAATAAAAACAGTAGTCAAATTAGTCTTTGAAGCTAAAACAAGTTTTTCTTTTAAAAAAAGTTTGTGACAGTAAGCTGCTTCTCAGCAGACTGATTTTTCTAGCTGAGCTACTATACCATCTCATAGAAAGCACTACATCTGTACGTCAAAATTTCTATTGCTGTTCACTGTAATTCACGGCTCCTGCAACATTATTTGTTTCATCTTTAGGATATAATATCACTTACTTGGAAGTTCTTCAACATCGCCCATTGAAGCAACTTTTCATTTTGATCGCTGCAATAAAAGAGTCATAAAGAAAAATACGAATAAAACTCCAATAGATTAAAACTCGAAAACAAAAACCAAAAAATAACGAAAGATTAACAACGATAGCACCTATCACAGTGATTTAATTGGTTTGATGTCTCAAGAAGACCTACTGTACGGTAGCTCTAGTATCACTTGTCTGCCTGACCTTGACGGAAAATAACAAATCAAAAACTTACATTTTGAACATCTAAGGATCTTGGAAACTGCAGAAAACATTTTTAGATTTATATTTTTTTATTAATTTGGAATCAATGTCGATTTGAATAGAATGTCAGATAACGCGATTCTACTGTACAAAATGTTTTGCATTTCATTTCATGTAAAAAGTTCCGAAGGTCTGTTGGAAATTTTCATATTTCTTTTTTTTCTACCTGTATTTGAAAAATATAACGCATGTTTACTCGACAGTAATTAATTGTAACGGAAGCATATCTTCTTTTCAAAAGTAAGTTTTTTTTAATAAACTTTCTGCATGCGTAGGAAGCTTTGTGAATCGCTATGACATTGATCAAGTTTAATTGATTAAAGAAATGCAAAACATTATAATTCCATTCAGATTCCACATAAAAGTAAAGAACAATAAATGTATAGTTTTCCTTTCGAACTCTTCTGCTGAAACATTTAAAATGAAAATACAATAATTTTCATGAACAATTAAAATAAATAATAAATAAACAATAATTTCAAAGGCTTCACTGATTTTGTTTACCAGTTTATTTTTACCAGTGATAGGAAATTTTTGTTTAACTCAAATAGTATCATTGAGACATTAAAGTGGTTATCCGGAGCAATGGAATTACATTTAATTTAGAATAGTTTAGTTATAATAATGACCCGTTTTGAAGCAACACGAGGGCTATTTTGGGATGGACCTCGTAATTGTGAACCTTAGTCAGATGACGAGAACGACAGTTGAGCTGGCACTCCCTCTCCAAGCTTCCACACCATACCAGCAAGAGGATGATTAGCCTCCAACGTGTGATTTAGCGGGCAACAGGCCGAAATACACGACGGGTCTTCGGTGGAATCGGGTTTCGAGCCTGGAGCCCTCCGGTCCAAGGCTGGGTCCTTACCACTAGGTCACCGTGGTCTCTTTAATTTAGAATAATTGACTCTTTTTTTTAAATTTTATCTGGCCAGTCTTGTCAATCATTGCTAATTTTCCATTTTTTTATGGATTTTCCGTTGAAATACAGAAGCCACTCTAAATTACGATTCAGATCTATTTTTGAATGTAATGTCTAAAAACCAAATATATTTCTTATTCGCTGATGAGAAAGAAGAATTAAAGGCAAAAATAACGGCATTTCATGTTTAATTAATAAATGAAATAAAAAGCGTGATTAATATTTCATTCAGTAAAAAATGTAGGAAAGATACTAATTAGCAGAAATCATTAATACTCAGGTATCTAATTTCAACACATTTAATCAAAATTTTATTCAATTTATTAAATTAACCACCCATTATTAGATTATACTAGGACTCACTTATTAAATCAAATCCAGTCACAAATTTTATCAAAATCCACAGAAAATCCTTTTTCTAATGGTACTAAAACCCATCTTCCAATAATGAGAAGAGATGTAAAATTTTTTGACTATTATTTTTTACACTATTTTTTGATAATATATAACTTCTGTATTATAAATTATTTTTCCCTTGGACACCCAAACACTGAGATCAAAATTACGAAATAAATCGTTTCTGCGGTATCAAAGTAGGGTTAGGGAACATTAATTAAAAAAGGGTTTTCGTGGGGAAAAGTTTTAATTGTATGTCTATTTAAAAATATAATTTTAGCTTTGTGTTCGAGTAGAAACAAATTCTATAAATGTTTATTTTTTTCTGCGTTTACGTGATTGAGAGATAAAATAATTTTGTAACAGCAATTCTTTAATGCTTCTATTTATATTTCAATAACTTCTAATTTGCCTATTATTTTTTTTTATCAAAGATAGATCTTATATCTAATTCAAACTAAATTCTGATTGCAAGCCCGGTCTTTTTTACTTGCTTCTTCTTTTTTACTTTACTTCATCACAAGTTTTTCTCTCGTTTTTAGGTTTAAAAAAAAGCCAGTGTATTCCAACAACAACATTCCTAACTTTTGAAAGTGTTTATCGTCTCTTTCTTGGGACTAAAAATTTCGAAGCATGCAAATGTATGTTACTGGAAGGTCATGGCCAGTATGGTATTTTCATACGGGCATGTAAATACTAATGATCAATTTTAGCAGATAATTTTAACGTGGCATAGTAGGTGGAATAGAATTAATTTTTGCAAAGAGGATACTTGTACTCTGGATCTTAAACAGTGTGTTTCTTTCAATCATTGTACTAACACACATACACTTCCCAATTAAAAGCATATGGAACAAAAGGCTCAAAAGAAATGAAAGTTTCGAAATGATTTTCAAAAGTCTTCCATCATGCCTGAATGCTCAGAATCAAATTATTGTATTTTCCCCTTTAAGCTCACTTCACAGCTCCAATCAGAAACCATAAGCAGTCTCAATCCGACATTAGACTTCAGAAATCTGTTACCAGCACACCTAACGTCATATCATCATAAATAAGTTGTTTATCCTTTCTTTTTATTTTTCTTTTTTCTCCATATTGGTGAATTACGGCTGGATAAATCAAGATGTTTCTTACATATTTAGGCCTCTCCTCAATGCTAGAGGAAAAAGGATGAGTTCAATGTCCTTTTCATTTTGAACGCCTGATATTCTCGTGTTTCAGTAAAAGGCCTGGCATTGGTTGTTATTATTTCTATACCGCATAGAAAAAAAGAGGGTTTGCTTCCTTGCAGTCTTATGGGAGAAAAGTTTATTTTGGTCATTAGGTCGAAGATAAATATATAAAATTCGCAGAAAGCGATAAAATAACAAAGAACTCTAGGGGAAATCTATTTATCAAAACGAGATCAAACGATCTGGAATTTTGAAGAAAAACAAACTGTGGATGGATAGTTAAGAGTTTTTCTTTATTTTTACGCCAGCTATTATTGTGAAAGAAGAATAATAGTGTAACTGTACGCTACAGAAAATAGCAAAATATTTGTATCAAACTGCATCTTTACTCTTAGTCTTGATCTCTTTTTAGATGTACTTCTCACAGATTTTTTAAATGTCAAAATGAAAATATCAATTTTGGTATTTGTTTATTGTAACCTGAGCATTACTTGATATCATAAAAGGAACTTTTCCACTGACACACAAATTATCAATGCTATGCTGGCTTGAAAAAGTCCCAGTGAGTGATGATATACAATCGACGGTATTGGTATATTAAAAGCCAAACAACCTGTGATGAGAAATGCAGAAATGAATGAGGATGTCTGAATGTGTATAGATAAAATCTATAGATTTCTCAGCAAAAGCTGCTAATGCTCACGGATAAGCAAGCGTTCCGTTCAAAATTAAATTTCTGAAATTATAGTTAAGAAATAATATCTCGTTGTAAGGTAATCAGAAAACTTATTGTTCGCGGATATCATATTCGAAATATACTGCAGATAATTTCGAACAGTTGTTTGGTTATATTGGAGTTTTATGGCGCAAGAGACAGCTTTGGCCATTTTGTGCCAAATGAACGGTAAAGCCAAATTTCGCCATATCTATAAATCAAGAATACAGATGCCTTAATCCTTTATATCATAGTGTTGCATAGCTGCAACAAACCCAAAAGGCGCTGTCTTTTCTACAGTTAAGCTCTTTAAGTCGATTTCATTGGTTGTTGCAATATTGTAACACTGTAATTAATACAATTTGATCATATATTTCTCAACAGATGATGATACTGAGGTGATTTTTAGAAACAAAGCTTAATTGACTCTTAAACATTTTCACAAGGTTGCTCCTGAAAATTCTGCAGAATTAAGTGAAGTTAAAAAGAGTGGACACATCTTTTTATGAGAAATGTGGTGAAGACCTTTGTTAAAACAAAACTAACAACTGTTTTGAAAAACTAAAATTTTGAATTTTTCATGCCATTTTGCATTATGGTCCAACAATGAAAAAAATCATTTTTTGTCAATAAATTTTTATTTTAACAAGATAATTTTTTAAAATTATATTTTTCCATACTTACAATGATGCATTCTAACATCTGAGTAATATTTTTTTCAAATTGAAGTTGCTATGATATAAAGGGTTAAAAGCAATACAACTTACATGCAAAATTTATCACAGGACGGACACTTTTAAAAATAACTGCCTTGCTCATAAAAATTTTAAATTGAAGGATTATTAAAATAAAATGTCACCTGTCAAAGACTGGTAGCTAATTGTTATGATACACTCTAAAATTTATTACAGAAAAAAGAAAGAAAGTTTTTGCTTGACAAAAATACGTATATTATTTTGTTCAAAAAAGGGTATTCATCTGCCATAATTAGACTTTGTTGGACATTTGGGAATGTGTCTTTATGTGTTTGCTGTCCCTAAATATTTTTAAATACTGTGAGGAATAGATTTAGCGGAATTGTCGGGTTTGAAATCATAAATTGTTTCCTAAATATATTCCATAACATCTTCGTAATTGTCACTATTGGTAACAGAACTGTCTAATTACTTTAATCCAGCGTCTAACTCAGGAATGTATGATGAAGGTACTTTTCTTAAAGTTGTGCTGTTTACTGGAGAGATTTGTGGAGTACGAAGGATTTTTGTAGCTGTGTTAGAGGTACATAAGTTACCAATTTACTTGTTTGTGTTACTTTTCTCACTAAGGGTGAGACGCTTCGAAATTTAAATTTTATCTATGCATTTGGTTGTTGTTAGTTACTTATGTTTGTACAAGAACCATTCTGTGCATTGGGTAGTTCCAGATTATTACTTTTGTTTCGGTAAGATTTTTACTAGATTTTGATGGAGGTCCGTTTGTAATAACTTCTACCGATTTCATAATTGGAGCATATTGCAACTCTGATATGGATGCAGTAGAAAAGTGTGTGTTTTAGCTATGGCGGTGGTAGCCATAGCTAAAACCTTTCAGTTCCCTGAAGAGTGATATGTGGCTTCAATTTAACCAGTAGAGTTCAGATAATTTGTGTTATGCTTTCTTCTGTTTGCGAGCAACTATATGTAACAGAGGGAGTAAACATTTTCGTGCAGGATTTATATATAGATACAGGAGGGCTGAATAACAGGAACCAAATTTTTTCGCTTCAACATATAAAAAGATTTTCTGATATTTGATAACTTGTATTTCTTTTCCCTTTTCCATTTTGGCTAAGACTTTGACTTGGATGGTTGGGACTGAAGACATTTCATGCATATATATTCTGCACTTCATTTACCTACTAACTGAGTCCAAAAAAGATACGCAACATGTTTGCTTTCTACGGCAGTTACCTTTAGAATGATTGTATCTCTAATATTTATAACAGCCGGTGGGGATGGGAATGAACTGACCGACAGGACTATTTATGTTACAGTTTTCACATCTTTCAACATAGCCCATTTGTTGAAAGTTAAAATTACGTATTTTTTGACATTTTCACTCTCTTTCTTCATGGCAATTCGATTTACATGTGTCATATCTTGGGTCGATAAACCGTCAAGAAATTCTTCTTCTGAGATACTTCGGGCACCACGAGCACGTGAATGAGAAGCCGCCAGATAAATAAGCGAGTTCCCGCTTTCCTGGTGAGAATATTGATGGTCTGGTGTTGAGTTACCTCCACTCCAAGGACGTACCTCCTTAGGAAGGGGTTGATTCATCGCCGGTGATAGCAGTTAGGACTCCGACCTCAGTTTCCGACTGCTGTCGGGACGACCGTTCTTCATTTGACACCGGATGCCTAGGCAGGGCGGAAAAAGCTCGACTTGTGTTTCTGAGATGCACAACAATATTTTGTTTTCGAAATAACACTACGGCAGACGTTTAATGTTCTATGATGTATAGGTATATCAAGAATATCTTTTGCTCCAAGGAATGACTTTGATTGAATTGCAAATTTTATTTCATTTAACAAATTACCTGAGTGCAATTTTTAAAACATTCTTTGGATCAACACATACACAAATGCAACAGGCCTTTTCGGATTGCTAATGGAGATACACTATATAAACTTTTATCTTTCTCTGTTGTAGAAATGACAAGAAAACCAGCAGGAAGGCTAACAAATTTGATTTCTTTCGACAAAAGTGTATGAGACTGACTTAGACTTTAGAGACCCCTGCTTATGTGATAGAAATTTCGACACCACCCACCATGGAGCCCAAAAAGGAAGACAGTTACTGGCTCTGGGCATTCCCAGCCTTGACACTTAACATTGGTGCTAGACGAGAAACAAACTCCCAGAGTCACCTCCAGGAACATTCACTATCCTTAATGCCGAGCCCCAGAAAATTAACCTTTAGTTTGATTCCTAGCAGACCCCTCTTAAGGTTTTCCATACACAGCCAACAGGGAATTTTGGTATCCATGAAGAGCTAGAAGCAAACAGGGTGGCGACAGCTTCTCATGTAGAGTCCCTCGCTTACCGTCAAGGGAGAGAAGGGAGAAAGCAAAGATAAGAAGTTTGAGGAGAGAGTCAACTGGATGAAACTAGATCTCTGGGTACCTCGAGATTGGGACGCCCGTACTCACCTGAAGAAGGTGAGCTTCTGAGAGGAATTTCGAACAGAAAGGAATTCAAGAATTGGGCTTAAATGGACTTCTCATATCTCCCCATGAATGAAAAGACTAATAAAAAATATTGACTATAAATTCTTCCACTGGGTCATACTTGTGTTGTTGGAAGTTCGGAAAAACCCGCATTTTTACAGAGGCCGGCTTTACAGCAGTATTCCCTCGAGAAGATTCTGTGGAATTAATATTGTGGAGGATTTAATAGAAATTGTTGACGAAAGATTAATTTTATTTAAATAATGCTGAAATACAGGGAAACCAGAAAATCTGTTCTGGAACTAAACGATTCTCTGTCGATCAGATACCATTGCAATTGCTAATAATTATGCAATAAGGACCCAACCACCATTTTATGAATTTTGGGTTCACTATTGTAAACTATATCTAAATGTGTTTACTTTGCTATGCAGGATTGAACTAAATCTAGTTTTTTACGAAACAGACTGCATGTAATTGATCTTGGGGGAAATGTTTCAATAGAAGATTTCTTGTGATGTGTTCCAAAAGCCTTTATCCCTTATAACGTGTATATTAGAGTTAATTCCATTCTGGAGACGTGCGTCAGTTTTTTTTTAAATAAAAGATGCCACAAGATACATTTTAATACCTCTAAATAAATTTTACACACGTTTCCAGTATGTTTATTTATGTGAATTTAAGTTTTGAAAATTCCTTTTATTAAAACGCGACTAATTTTTATTTTCTGAAGTATCATAAATCTTGTTGCAGTGTCAATTAAATGCTGTCTAATTTCAAATTAGTGATTTTTTATCACATTTTAAAGAAATTTAGTTATTTAAGAAATTAATATCGTCGTTAAAAGTGGTGGACAAAAGACATGAATCTTCCAAGCGTCAGTGTAAAAAATTACGAGTTTAACGTGACAGTGAATTGATCCCATTGTATCTCCGTATAAAATTGCCATGCATTATTTCAGGGGACCCCGCAGCAGCTCTTCGTGACACTCTATCAAGGCTGGTCCACCGGCAAGATCGCAGCTCACTCTCCGAACTTGGAGTGTTGCAAGAAGAGAGTCCATCTGCCCCTTCGTCAGCAGAACAGGGCGATGCGCAAACAAGAGGGTCCCTTCACCCACTCGAGTCCACAGAGGACGGAGATGGGACAAACGGAGGTGGTTCAGACAAGCCCAGGAAAATTCGTCGCAGTCGAACCACCTTCACTACTTACCAACTTCATCAACTGGAGAGAGCTTTCGAGAAGACCCAGTATCCGGATGTCTTCACCAGAGAGGAACTGGCCATGAGGTTGGACCTCAGTGAAGCCAGAGTACAGGTAGGCTGATTTTCTTTTGCAAGATGCATCTGACGCAAATTTAAGTACAGATTACTTGACTGATATGCGGAGATATTTTACCCTTCTTGAAAATTTCATTTTCTACTTCCTCAAAACATTTTGAAGTTTGGAGAGGGGTAAAATAACTCTCCAAAAAATAGCTCTCGTGTTGCTTCAAAATGGGACTTTAATATAACTAAATTAAACTAAACCCTTAAAATTTTTATGTCCTTTTCGCTGTTTTGTTTACAGTTCCTCCCCTAAAAGCATTCTAATATTTACTGCTTTTGAAGTAAAATTTTATGTGTCAATGTTTTCTCTAATATTTCTTAATTTCTAGTTAAGTTTAAAATCAAAATCTTTGAAAGCAACGTGTGTCAGTTTCATTTGTTGTCATCTTTTAATGAAACACAAAGTACTACTAGTTTTTCAAGACGCCTTGCGGAAATAAGTTTAATTATTGATATACTTAACATATTACTTATTCAAGATTAAAATAATTTTGAGTATAATACAAAAACATAGTTAATCCATATCGTTCTAAAATTTATTTCTGCTTTCGAAGATTTATTTGCGTTTTGACTTTAGAAAGTTTCAATTGTTAAATTCAGATTTTATAGTTACGAGAGCAGTGTTAGAACGGACATCGTAATTTTGAATCATGACCAGGTGACGAGAACGATACCAGAACCGATATTCCACTCTCCAAGTTTGCATGCCCCCTCCTGGTACAAATGTCGTCCTCGTCATCTAACTTGCTTCAAAATTACAAGAACCGTTGTCAAATAGCCCTTGTATTGATTCAAAATGATTCAAAGTGGGAAGTTAGTATAACTAAACTAAACTAAAGCTCCCTTCTTGGGTGACTTGGAAGTTTTGGGAGGGGGCATTGGCTACACCAAGTGTCTCCTCCATCATTTGACCACGGTTCAAAATTTTAAGGTCCAAAACAGACCTCGTGTTGCTTCACAACGGGACTAAACTCAACTAAACCAAGATTACACACCCAATAAATGTGAGGAAAGAACTTTGAGTTTAAAGAACTCCAGAAAACTTCATCATACACTGCAATGAAGTAGATAGACACATTTTTAGACCTCAAAACTGAGACTGCCGCTAGAGAGTTGCACCGCCTTGAAATAAGCAAGAGCATAATTAAAAAAGACAAAAATGTAGTTTTAATGATAAAGCAAATGCTCGAAAGTTGTAGACCATTAAACATGTTTTACACGAATTTCAACAGAGCATAGAAAAATTATCACAAATGCCCAAAACTCAGAGAACAATACTCTCAGAGGTTACCCCAATAATCTTTAAATTTCTGTTTATTTAAGAGTTCCTACATTCCACTTAGCAGAGCTTTCAAATATACACTCATGCAGTTTCTTGAACAAGTGTGAAGAAAGTCCTAGGGTGTTTCAGACGAAAATCTATAACAACTCAAACCTGAATACTAAGCCTGAATTCGAGTTCTTTCTGCAATTCGGTTTAGTGACAAATCTCCCCATGTTTTCAAATGCGGAAAGAATTGTTATGGTAAAGCCTTGTAACCCTTCTCTCCATGCTGAGTAATGGAAAAGCTTTCGAACCCTGCAAAAATGTTTCCTTGCAATGGCTCAGATGTTGTCCTCGCGATCTGCATACGGATTAACATTACTATAGGTACCTAAATAACCCTTGTGTAGTTTCAAAACAGGATAATAAAACTAAAAAACTCATCTATGATTAAGATGGTAATTTTCCTCATATACTCATTACTTGTATCTTTCTTCCAGATTTCGCTTAATAATTCATTCCTTTAATTACTAGAATTACATATTGATAAAGTAAAATAAACAAGCGAACAAGCGTAAATTCCTCTCTGTATCTTCCAATGCTTCACTTGCCGCCAGAAATAACTGCAAAACGTGTTAAAACATGACTTTTTACTTGTGTACCAGCAGAGGCGCTATCGCCAGTGGCTGAAGAGAAAAAGTGAAGCTGGCGTAAGAACCGAATTAGTCGTTTCCATTATCCCAATCAGCTCTCTGAGTAGCCTCCGAATGCCTTGTCAACATTAGCACCTTAACATGAAATCCATTTTTTCTCCTCCTCCTTACCATTTCCTGCTCCTTAAACTAGAGATCGCCGCCTCCTGATTGGCCGAACGCAGGGATCGGGAGGAGGGAAGATGAAGAGGAGGAGGAAGGCGTCGAAAATGCTATTATTTCTCAAATTGGATTGCGTTTTCCGGCTCAAGCGTAATTTCGTCAGAAAACACGGATGTTGGAGAAAATCCAAACAACCTCGTTTTATTGCGGATGAGTTAATGGATTGACATTGCAAATTAGAGTGTATGTTTTTAACCTCCTCGCCTGCATCAATGTTGCAAGCACATTAATTTTTAATGAACTCCTTTATTAGGAAGCTAATGGAGATAAAATTTGAGATACTACTTTTTGTTATCGCCCTAAATGTCAAGCTAAAAAGTTCATTGGTTCTAATTTATTTTCAGCAATGGTGAAAAGATATTTCCTATATTTTATTTAGTCAAAGAGGATTTAATTTCAGTTGCGTATTAAAAATTAATTAATGAACATCTTATTTCTTATTTTTATGCATGATTTTTTTTATAAATTTCAAGTCGATATTATATCGATGCCACTTAACAGTGAATCCTGTCATCTCTTATTCCAGTAGAACTTAGATTTACCGTCACTCGTTTATTCGTCAGTTTTTGTTATCGGTCATCGTCAAAGTAATGTAGGTTTACAATATTACAATAAAATTCTATACATTATTACTCTTATATTGAGGTTTATAGTGATTGCTTTGTAAAATTAAATATAATACGTATTATTCACTTTTAAAGGATTTTATTTTCACTTTCGTCCCAAGCCAGCAGTGAAATCGCGTTACTGTACATGTGTATTGTTGCAAAAATGTAATGTCGCTTTCCTGCCTGACTAGTCTTATGTTTGGGAAGGGAGTTTTACAGGGAGTATGGGATCGACGGGCCTGGACCCTTGACCTTGGCGACGAACTTGGCGAACATTTTGGCGACTTGGTGACAAATCGGTGATTCCAGAAAATGCGACCACTCTCTCGATATCTCAATTAGGAAAGAAAATACGCTTGAATGTACGAGAAAACTCCATGTGACGTCACGGTCTGTCGGGGAGAGTGTTTAAGGGTCGCGCTTGGATGAGAGAGGGGGGTTGATCGACTGGAACGACTTTGGAATTTCGTTTGAAGTGCGAGCTAGAAAGCTGGTGAGCTGAGAGCTATTGAAAGTGCTGTTATTGTTGTTATTAGTGATTTGCTGACTGTTTGTATTGCTAAATCTCAAAGTGCTGAACTGTTATTACCAGTGAATTGCTGTCTGTTTACGTTGCTAATCTGTGCAAGATCTATTGTTTCCTGTTATCTGTGCTACGTGTTTTCCTGCATATTTGTGAATAAACCTTCATTCTCCATTATCCTGCATGTTGGACTGTTTACACCACACACACACAGAAAGATTTTTGTAACAGTATTAAGAGATTTCTTTTATCCGTCTATTCGGTTATCCGTCAAAGCCCTGGTACGGACTGTGACGGTTAATCGAAGTTTTACTGTGAATAATTTAAAGAATTTTTAAAAATATTTGAAAGCAAAGAATTTCTTATACATTTACAAATTCATTCTTCTAAAGGAGAAAGTTACCCAAAAGAATAAAAAGAAACTTCCGAACCGACAAAATAAAAAATTAGTTGCTGAATTATAGATACTGCGAGGTTGAAAAGAAAGTAAAACTCTGTACAAAGGAAAGAAAGTTGAAAAGTTATGTCCAATATCCAACTTTGAAAAGTATTGATTTGAAGCCAGTGCGAGAAAATATTTAACCATATGATAAACCTGGACAAAATTTATCGTGTGAAATAAAAATCCCATAGTTCAATGAGGTCCATATTAAAAAGTGTATGATATCCAACTCTAAATATTAAAAAATAAATTGTATTAAAATAATAAAGAAATTTTGATCATTTGAGACGAGCAATTCAATAAATTAAGAAAATTAATTAACAGCAATGTTTCAGTTATATATTACTCACTGCATGCACTTCAAAATAGAAGGGAAAGCAAAATTCACTTTAGAGTTGAAGTCTCAAGAAAGCCAAACAATTTGAACTGTAGAATTAAGAATAGACAAATGTAATATGAAAAATCGACACTATGAAACAATGATATTGGTTTGAATTTTATCACAAGAATGAAAGTTATCGTTACAAACTAAATTTAGAAATTAATACTGAAATGTTTACTAAAATTTTAAAAAAATTGAATTAAGTAACATATATTGATTTTAAAAATAAGAACAAAGCCTAGAATTAAAAAATAAAGCATTTCTACAGGTAGGATAATTAAATTTATATTTACACGCTCAGATGTATAAAAAATTCTCAGGACTCACAGTGTACAATTTATAAAGTTCTGAGCATTATTTAATTCTGCTGCATTATCAGTCATATATTATTTCTAGAGGTATAGTTTATTATAATATTTTTGAAAATAGAAATGTGCAGATTACAATGTCAATAGGGTAGACTATCAATTTTAAGTTAAGGCATTTAGTTTGTTATAAATATTTCTACAATCTATACTATCCACTATTTTAATCTCAAGGTCAAGAAATTTTGTAAATAGAGCATTGTTACATGTACTTAATAACTTAAGACATTAGGGATAAAATTAATTACAGGTTTAAAATTTAATTTTTTCCAAAAATTATTACATCATCAATATATCTGAATTCAAAATATAAATTGTTGTTGATATTTTCCTTTTGATAATAATGCAGGTAGCATTGCAATTATTTATAGATCTCTTTTGAGGCAATTCCTTAATCTGATGGTGAAGTTCATTATTAAAAATATAAATTTCTTTCATAACTAAATTCAAAAGAATTTTGAAGTTTTTAAAAATTTTAGCAGATTTTAAATCATAATCATCACCAGTTTGCGTTAAGATTTTAATTATGCCTTCAATATCAATGCTATTAAATAAATCTATTAATAAAATCAAAAGTCTGTACTGAAAAAATCTTCAATATTATTCATTAATTCAAAACTATTATTAATAATTGCTGTATTATTCAGTTTTTTTAATTGTTCAATAGCATTATATTTTTGTATAGTTTTTCCAGATGTAGTAATATATATTTTATTTCCATCTGTAACGCTACAAAATATTACCATACTCTTGTAGGTTTTTAGGTATTAGAAATATATGTGGAAATTTAATAGTATCACAATGTAAATTCAATTTTCAATGTAATGTTTTAATTTTGTTATTAATTTTGCTAATACTCACTTTTGATTTGAATAAAGCTTCATTATTTTGTATATGATGATTTATAATTTACTTATATTACAAATAAAAGCAAAATTATCAGTTTATCTACATAGACAATAAGAAACTCTTATTGTAAATCCTACATCTGCGTTCTTATACATTCATTAGTAATTTCATTTTCTGATCTATAATTTAAATTACAATCTACTGCGTTCAAAAGGCTCTAGAACTTACGTCATTACAAAAGAATGAATACAGATAGATTCAGTTTATTTGTTGTTTCTTTCGAAGTAAGTACCCTGTGTGAATATGCATTTTTGCCATCTTTTATGCGAAGATGTAAATGCGGATTGAATGCGTCCTTTTCCCACCTCCTCCAGCTCATTCGTAGCTGCACTTCTTCGGAACTTGAGAATCGTTGCCTCTAAAAACAAATTTCTTATCCAGGTAAAAAGTCACACGGGGCGAGATCAGGGAAATAAACTGGTTGCAGAAGTACCCGAATGTCATGTTTTGACAGGTAAATTGAAACCAGGAGCCGGCACCTTATCTTGATGTAGCATCCACGACTTGGACTTCCCCGCGATGGAAAGTTTTGAATACCTGTCCAGTTACACGCATGTGTTGTATGTATTTGAACTAGATGGAACCTATTCTGACTACTCCATGATTTTGTTCTGCGTGAAATAGCATAAATAATTTACATTTGGAAAATAATTTTGAAGTTCTGGAACTTTTTCTCTTAAAATGTTTAATTTGGAAGCTAAACAAGGAGTATATATCTGAAAAGCTAGATTTAAAAGCTAGTTTTAAAATACAAGTAATATCCCTAACGTAATTTTCAATTGCAATTTAATAAAACTATTACTATCAGCTATAATTAATCTGTGTTTAGCATCTTTAGTTGTAATAATCCTTAAAATGACAGCCAGACGACTCATGGCTCTCTTTCAGATTCTTGAAACTGAGTATAATTTTACCTAATTACTTATCATATTTAAAAGCTCTCTTTACTTTGGCATTATTTATATGAGAACGGTATTGGAATTTATCGAATAAAGCAGAAAAAATACATTTGTAGATTATTATTATTAGTAGTACCGATCCGATAGTAGGTAGACCACACCGATCCAGCCTACCCCTTTACCCCCGATCCCCCTACCCCTTTACCCCATCGTAAAGGCCTTACACCCTAAAGGGTGTAAGGCCTTTTACGATGTTCAATCAACGTTTGTCAATTGTCTTATTTATGTAAAGAAATGTACTAGTCTCTATGAATAGTAGACTTCGCGTTCAAAGAATTTTAAAAAAATAATAAGAAGATCTGCCGTTTATAGCAATCTTTAAAGGTTTGGCCTTTTTTTTTCTTGAATGCGAAAATTATTTACACAAGTCTTTGCTTTTATCAGCATTCACAAGAATACAATTAAATATCCTACCATTAACAAAAAGACTAAAAAATTTTAATGGTGCCAAATTCACCATTGATCGCCAAACACTGAAACTATTAAAGCGACCACCATCCTGAAATGAATTAAAAGATGAAATTGCTTACACATACTTCGTTTTTATGACTTCAAGGAACATTCATTCCAAAATCGAAGAAAATCTAACCGCGCGTTTGGTTGTGACTGCGTAACAGACAAATTTGCCGACAAACAGATGAAACGCTTAACGGTCGAGTTGAAACAGACTTCACTTCGCTAGGTAAACAATATTCTGTGACTATTATATTATCTACCTGTTTTGGTAAATTTAATTTTGTTTTTTTGTAAATAAATTTCTATATGACTCTAACGATTTCACAACTACGCACATTATGCAAACTCTCTATAATTAATTCTCTTATGCATGCAATCTTCTTTTTCTTTAAACCAAACGTCTAATATTCTTTATATTAAAATCTTTGTAAAGTTTATTCCTAAATATAAGAGCTCATCCTTTATTACCATAATTTTTCTAGGCTCTAAAGTTTTCCTTTTTTAGCCCAACAATACTTAAGAAATTCCTCCATTAACTCTATAAAAATTATCTACATTATCATTCTTGGCAATAGGCATCACATTTTTATTGAAATACTAGCTGTTACCCGCGACTTCGTGCGCGAAGAATTTGAATTATTATTTTTTTTTAATTCACGAATGTAAATGTTTTGTTGCATTTTGAAAGGGGAAAGTAAAAGTTCTGACAGTTTATAATACTGAATTGGACGGCCGACAGGAGTGTACTGTACATGTATGCTGATATAGTTATGTAAATTGTTTATCTATGCTAATATACTTTTGTATACCACGTTATTTGCACGGATGTAGAGGTTGTGTGGGCTGGACACACGCGAACACGCCACATATAGTTGCCCATGCGAAAAATATGGTTTTTCCAAATGTACGCCTGCCACTTTCAGTGTCTGGCCCTGAGCCTGGCAAATGATATTTTTAAAGGGATTTGTTACCTTTTGAACTGAGATGATAAATCATTCGGTATTATCGGAAGGCGTGTAATTAAAACACTCTCTCTTCTCCCTATATCAGTCATAACAGTAGTTTTCATGACGTTTGGATCTAGGCGTGTAATTTATTACCGTGTGCCATTACGCAATCTCGGTATATCGAGGTTAAGTATTAATAGTACTGGCACGCCGGCATTCAATCTCGGCTTGTCGGAAGGTGCTCCTGACAATTCTAAGATGTTGAAGAGCTCTAAAGAATATGATGTTCGTTGCCCATTACCGTATCTCCAGATGGATATTTTGTAATATCTCACTGTGAAAATTAAACAAAACATCGAGAGAATAATTTACTAACGTCATTGGATCACTGTGTAACCGTATTAAAAGTTGTAAATGCTACGATAACAGGAAACCGGAAGTGTAAAATCTCCTTTGTTGTTTATGGTCAAAGAAAGCAATATTTTCTTATATTAACTTTAACACTGGTAGAAGCCCGCGCGCGAAACAGTAATTTGGCTTGAATTTATTTCTATGAGAATAAAAAGTATTGTTAGAAATTACGTTACAAAAATATTTTTAAACCTTAATAACAATCAGAGAAAACATTTCATCGCAATGGAATCAATAGCATTAAGAAGATCATTTTCTGGTCTTTTAAATGGCATAAAAATAATTGTTTTCTAATAAATATTTCAGAAGTTATTGGAAAAAAAGGGTTAAGGCTTAAAAGCAGCTAATTTTCGTTATTTAATAAATATCTTAAGAACTAATTAACTCTGAAAGTTGAAAATAGCACCTTTGACCTAGAAATATGCTCTAGAATGTCGTCTGTAAATTTCATGTCGCTATCGTTTTCCGTTTAGGAGGAGTTCTTGTGACCGACAGACAGACAAATATATATAATTTCTGCCTTATTTTATCGATATTTATAAAGATAAGCAAAATTTTCAAAAATAAATTAGTTCAAAGTCTAACCGTTGCCTAGCAACGGAATAGCTATAAATTTGTGTTATTTCCAAATCGTATGCACGTAATTAAACTTATTAAATTTTAAAAAAATAATAAAAATTGAAGGAAAAATGTCACAGAAAATAAATTGGTATCATTGAAAAGGTAAAATTTTGAGCTTTAAGATGGTATAAAAATAATTTTTATCGAACAATTTATTCCGAAGTTACAGCGGAAAAAAGGATCACGTGATAGTTGATTTTAAAAATAATTTATTCCACATGTTTTCGCATTCCTGAAAGATCACGTGACAGTTGATTGAAAAATAAAATAATCTTCATCGCGAATCGCGGAGTCAATGGGCTTTCTTTGCTAATTATTTAATTGTTATCTGTAGTCAAAAATAATTAATTTAACGTGATTTCACCTACCCTATGTCCGTTCCTGGGTTTCAAGCTACAACTCTGCCAATTTTCATCCAAATTGGTTTGGTAGTTTTGCCGTGAAAGCGTAACAAACAGACAGACATACAGACACACTTTCACATTTATTATACTACTAGCTGTTACCCGCGACTTCGTGCGCGAAGAATTTGAATTATTCTTTTTTTTTTTAATTCACGAACGTAAATGCTTTGTTGCATTTTGAAAGGGGAAAGGAAAAGATCTGACGGTTGATAATACTTAATTGGACGGCTGACAGGAGTGTACTGTACATGTATGCTGATATAGTTATGCAAATTGTTTATCTATGATGATATACTTTTGTATACCACGTTATTTGCACGGATATAGAGGTTGTGTGGGCTGTACACACGTGAAAATTCCACATATAGTTGCCCATGCGAAAAATATGGTTTTTCCAAATGTACGCCTGCCACTTTCAGTATCTGGCCCTGAGCCCGGCAAATGATATTTTTAAAGGGATTTGTTGCCTTTTGAACTGAGATGATAAATCCTTCGGTATTATCGGAAGGCGTGGAATTAAAATACTCTGTCTTCTCCCTATATCAGGCGTAACAGTAGCTTTCACGACGTTTGTACCTAGGTGTGTAATTTGTAACCGTGTGCCATTGCGCAGTCTCGGTATATCGAGGTTACGTATTAGTAGTACTGGCACACCGACTATCATTCTAGGCTTGTCGGAAGGTGCTCCTGACAATTCCAAGATCTTGAAGAGCTCTACAGAATATGATGCTCCTTGTTAATGCCCATTACCGTATCTACAGAAGGATATTCTGTAATATTTCACTGTGAAAATTAAACAAAACATCGAGAGAATAATTCACTAACGTTATTGGATCACTGTGTAACCGTATTAAAAGCTGTAAATGCTACCACAACAGGAAACCGGAAGTGTAAAGTCTCCTTTGTTATTTATGGTCAAAGAACGCAATATTTTCTTATATTAATTTTAACACTGGCAAAAGCCCGCGCGCGAAACAGTAATTTGGCTAGAATTTATTTCTATAAGAATGAAAAGTATTATTAGAAATTACGTTAAAATATTTTTAAACCTTTATAGCAATCGCAGAAAACATTTCATCGCAATGGAATTAATAGCCTTAAAAAGATCATTTTCTGGTCTTTAAAATGGCATAAATATAATTGTTGTCTAATAAAGATTTCAGAAGTTATTGTCAAAAAACGTCTAAGCATTAGACTTAAAAGCGGCTAATGTCCGTTATTTAATTAAATATCTTAAGAACTAATTAACTCTGAAAATAACACCTTTGATCTAAAAATATGCTCTAGACTGTCGTGTGTAAATTTCACGTCGCTACTGTTCACCGTTTAGGAGGAGTTCTTCTGACCGACCGATCGACCGACAGACAGACAGATACATGTAAATTCTGCCTTATTTTATGGATACTTATAAATATAAGCAAAATTTTCAGAAATAAAGGTAAATTAGTTCAAAGTCTAACCATTTCCTAGCAAATGAGTAGCTATAAATTTGCGTTATTTCAAAATCGTCTGCACGTAAAATTTAAAAAATTAATAAAAATTGAATGAAAAATGTCACAGAAATAAAATTAATATCATTGAAAAGGTAAAATTTTTATCTTTAAGACGGTATAAAAATAATTTGTATCGGACAATTTGTTCCGAAGTTACAGCGGATAAAAGGATTACGTGATAGCTGATTTAAAAAATAATTTATTTCACATGTTTTCGCATTCCTGAAGGATCACGTGACAGTAGAATGAAAAATAAAAATCTTCATCGCGAATCGCGGAGTCAATGGGCTTTGTTTGTTAACTATTTTTAATCTGTAGTCAAAAATAATTAATTTAACGTGATTTCACCTAGCCTATGTCCGTTCTCGGGTTTCAAGCTACAACTCTGCCAATTTTCATCCAAATCGGTTTGGTAGTTTGGTCGTGAAAGCTTAACAAACAGACAGACAGACAGACAGACAGACAGACAGACAGATAGACAGACAGACAGACAGACAGACAGACAGACACACTTTCGCATTTATTATATTATTAAGGATTAAGGATAATAAGTGTATACTGATAAATCGTATTACAGCAATAAATAAGCGTAATGCAGCATGAAATAGTTTTTCGACCAAAATCTCTTCTATATATCTATAAAGTTAATCAAATCAACAAGTTAAAAAAAAGATGATGTGAAAATTATTTATCTGAAATTAGTGAAACTTTCGCTTAGCGTGCAGAATAAAAGATTCTAGGTTAGATGCACACAAAGAAAATGCTCCAATAATATAGGAGGAACAAAAATAGGATTGTATTATTGACGATCAAAAAGTTCAGGTGTGGAGGCTTAGTAATATGGAATGTGATTACTTCCGGTGGTAGCACATACTCTACAGCGCCGTTTAAAGCAGAGAAAAAAAATCAGTTATGGCGGTTTGGGATATACGCGCCCACGCACAGAGATGACACGCTCTTAATCAAAAAGGAGGGTCAAGGAGTGAATGTAAATGCCTCTCTAGCATGTCCTTTGCATGCTCAACTAGGATTCAAGTCTAGAGATTGTTAAAGCCATTCCACAAAAGGCTTTATTTCAGGTTCCAAGTATTGGCTGACAGTGCGAGTCCTGTGAACTCGGCTATTATGGCCGATTAAAGTGGAATCTGAATTCATGGCTGCAAGAAATGGGCGAGCATATTGTGTAAGGATAGCATTTCTGCACTGCACAGCAGTCACAGTACCATGAGATTAATGTGGAGATCAGTGCAGCTGCCGACAGTAATCCCTGCCCCAAGCCATCAGTCCACCGCCTTTGTATACATGCAGTTCACGGGTTTTGTGACCAGACATCAAGTTCCAGAGTCCTCCATCTGAGAAATCGTTAGGGATCTGTCTGTAAGCTAAAAAGATATTCATTGGTAAAAAGTGCATTACCCTTTTTTGTTCTTGTGTCCAGTTGAGGTGGTTCCGAACCCAGATTTAGCAGCTTTTTCAGTAGGAAGCCGTCATTGGAACGCAAATCATAAATCAGATGTATACTCCTTGTTTACAGCTGGCCTGCACTTACCTGTCTGAAAACAGTTTGCCGTGGTGCAGCTCTTCCTGTTAATACTGCAAGGCCGGATGGAAGCTGATGTGTTAAGGTGTATGGAAGATGTGAGTCATTAATCTGTGGCGTCTTGTTCGTAGACACAGAAAACCGTCGTCTGACCCGCTTTGGTTCTTGTATATCCACTTATCGCTCTTCGTAATACTGTTATTTCACGTTGATATGGATTCCCCAAACGGAAAATGAAAGAACGATCGACATTAATCATGAGAGATACTTTCGTCTGTCGCTGTCATAAGTATCGCTGTCGACCAGTTTCTTTTTCATATGAGGAAGAAAAAAACTCTAAGAATAAAATAACTTGATTATACTTTGGAACTATTTTATAGATCATTCAGATCATTTAATACAAACATTACATCATTATGAAAAGTTTATATTCAAAACTAACAGAATATTTGTCTTTTGGAAATATTTTAAATTAACTCATCATATAACTTAGGTACTAAATAACGCCAATCTTTATTCTTAGTTACTACATAATATATTAGACTGACCATTTTTTGACCATTTATAATATAATTTCATAGGTATATTTCAGGAAAAAAATAATTGTCACCTTTCCATCACGAATCGCACGTCTCGAACCTTCCGTGTTAAACGAATTTCTTAGCTGATTTGTTTTCTTTTTACCTTTTCGTATTTACAGAAGGCATGAACCAACAGCAAGAATTTCATGAAAAAAGACAATTTCTGTATGGAATGCTGAGAAAATTGCAGAATTCTACAGGACATCTAGAACACAAAATTTTTTTGCAATAATTATCGCTGTTTTAATTGCCACACACAAAAAGAAATTACATTATTGTATGAAAATTGTTCAAAGATTTCAGAACCGATTTTAATAATTAGCATCTAACAGTAATTTCATTCCTATGAAATAACATTTGATGCACTAAATTAATTCAATTTTATTTCCATAGTATAACGTTAATATTTACAGTTCAATAAACAAAAAGACACAGCTAATTTTCATTACAAGCAAAACTTGAAAACAGGGAGTACGAAAAACACTCAAAATAACAATTTAGTAGAGTGATAATAGTCCAGTAACTTTAGCCAAAAAAATGGGTGTTTATTCGGAAAAAATTTAACCCAAGGTTTTTCTTCACGGAAATATTCTTTATGTCATTCTAAATGATATCTCAAAAGTCCCCGACATTCTGCGGTACACTTCCCGTGTTTTTAGGGAGCGATGGGAAGAAAACTGTGTCGTTCGAAATCTGGACATTTTCTTCGAAAAAACTTTTAAACCAGGATCTTTTTTTATCATTATAAATAATATACGAAAAGTTCTCGACATTCTGCAGTGCACTTCTCATTTTTCTTTTTTGGGGGAGGAAGTAGGGGGAAAAAGTGTATCTTAGCAATTGGGGCAAGTGGGATATCGTTCTATATGTATTTTAACGCTGAATTGAATGAAACAGGAACTTCATTGATATGATGAGTATTTTAAAAGTCACAAGGATTTTTCTGTTCAAGAAAAATTCACAAAGATGCTCTTTTCACATTGTTTTTATTATAGATAATTAATAAAACTAATATATTTACAGATATAAAAAATGTATACAGATGTTGAAGTAAAGACTGATAAATTATTACATCAATTCTATCTCGTTTGTCGTATGTTTCAGCAATTGCTCATTGGGAACAATCAGAATTGTTGCTCCACATCATAAAGTAAATTATTACCTACAAACTGTATCAACGCTGAAAGAGATACCAAGTGCCTTAGAACTAATCAAACATATACAATTACTGATTAAAATGTACGATAATCGGTGTCTTTAAGGATTGAAAAAGGATTATTGTGGAATAACATGATTGCAGCCCAACAAATTATCTCCAGGCTGCGGAATTAAGATGTCATGTGGATTTATGCTAAATATAAGGAAGTACTGCAATTTCCTGGATGGATTGGATTCATAGAGCTATTGTCACAACATAAAAGCACTACAAATCCCGAGAAGTGTTCTTGACCTGTCATAAACAGTCCTATAAATGGTTAATACCATTTAAACCAAGTTGTTATATGTTCTCGAAGATAGTCTCAAATATGGCTACGCTACTTTCTTTATATCACTTGATCAACCCCTTTACATGAAAGCAAATTAAATCGTTGCTTCATGCGTTGAAAACAATGGGGCCTCGAAAATAGTGGTGAGCTAGGAGGTTTTCATATATGCATGTCCTTTATTGGATTGATTGGCTTCATCATGGCTGGGGTAGTGGCCTGAAAGCAGTATTGAATACTATTTACGCTTCTCATTCTTCATGTTGACATGCCATACTTACTCTCGAGCTCACAGAGGCCATACATTTCTGCTAATAGCTCTGTCTAGAATAATTTTTCGTGAAATTAATCTGTCTGGTGAGGAACAACAATTCATGGACGCTTACCCTAATAACTTGAATGAAGAAACGCCTTCATTTTCAACACTGAAAATAAATGTTTCCAATTAAAAGAGAGAGTTCCAACTTCGAAATTATGGGTCCAGTATTTGGACATGGTGTTAATCCTCAAAGAGTTTATTAGAACACAGAGAAGAGGGGGATGAACGGCATATTTGTCTGCAATAAAGGGGGTGATTCCGTATTTCCATGCCTCAGGACATCTTGTTGTACGCCAAAAGTGACCAGCTGTTTGCACAATGGATGCAGACACCTTTAAAAAATTTACTGCTGATTTCTTTACTGTTAAACTAACAGAAAATTGTTTTAGTGGAACCTCAAGTGATATGGTAATAGAACAGTTGCTCATGAAAGCTTCAAAGATGCGAAGAGAATTTGTGCACGAGTATTTCAGAAGTAAAAAGTATAAAAAGAGAGTATTTTCTAAGTTCGTTATTGGTTTGTTAAGTGCCAGATATTTCTGAAGAACTTGAAAACTTTTGTGGAGTTTTCTTTAAAAATGTCGAACAACGTGTGAATGCAGGGAATCTTGAGTGAAACTGGACCAAGAAAACGACAAGAAATTATAAAAGTGGTTTTTCGCTCACAATACTTTTCCAATTGGAAAAGGATCGTGATCTTGTTTCTAGCAAATGGGGTTAAAGACAATGTGGAAAAGATAAACTGCTTCCATGTACTGAACATTGGCAATTATGATGGAAAAAATGTGCATCTAGAAATGAAACTTCATTGAATGAATACCACTATCGATACTTTACCAAAGCAATGACAAAGAATAAAGTGGTCAATCTAAATACTCTACCACAACAACATTTATTTAGGGCTTATTACCACGTAACAAACATGGCTTGGAAATAAACTTAATCCCTGGGAATGGGGTTGGAAATATGACCGATAATTTTTTAGTTCTCATTCGAACAACGCATCCACCTGCTCCAGGTTATATTTTAAACATGATTTCCTGCTTCTGTAATAAAGATTGCGGGAATGAGTGTGGATATCGAAAGTTGAGGTTACATTACTCTATTATTTGTGCAAATTGTCACGGACATTCCTGTTTAAACACCGCACCAGTAGAGTGAATCCATGAATGAGAAATAATCATGGGAACCGAAGAAATATATGTGACTAACGAGATAGACCTGATGCAATTATTTATCAGTCTTTACTTCTGTAACTATATACAATTTTTTATATCTGTTAAATAATTTTTTTATAAATCTATAATAAATACAGTACTCAAAAGTGTATCTTTGTATGTTTTTATTCAACGAAAAAACCTTGTAACTTTCAAAATACTCTTCATATCAATATACAACCTATTTCATTCAATTCAGCGTTGAAAATACATATTAAACGATACCCCACTTGCCCAAATTGCTAAGATAAAATTTTCACCCCCACTCCCCCCCATTTAGAATAACATATAGAATCTTTCTGTGAAGAAAAACCTTGGGTTAAAATTTTTCCGAAGAAAAATGCTAATTTTACTGGACTATAAGAGATAGCAGAGAGAAATGAAATAGTATTTAATATATTTTTATGAAAGAAAACATTGTATCAGTGTTTATGCATTTGCATATTTTTATCTCACGGTAACGGTAATGGTAACGGAGTATCAATTACGGAGTTCCGCTCTATACGAAGTGTCATTGCACCTAACCACAACTAATTTTGAATTATTTTTATTTCTTTACATCTGAAATATGCACGTGGTCCATTATCTTTGAGGTTTTAAACTGCAAATTCTGAGAAACGTAATTTTCAATTTGTATTTCAACAGTGTTAAAAGCAGGCTCACGTTTCTGTGTTTTTTCTAAAACCTATTCCGATTCAAGTTTATTGCCACATGGATTTTGGAAAAGTATTAATGAATGAGAGAATGAATTATTTTGTATTTATATGAAATATACAAGCCGAACTGAATGTTAACTGATATAGTCGATGGTTATTAAACTAAAAAAAATTTATTTATGTTTATGAATTTTAATATAATACCATTCTCGATTATTTTTTTAAGGAAAAAATGTAGTATTTCTTTTAAACGTTGTTTTAAGACATGGTTTTATTCTTTATGATCCTTTTATACTTTCATTTGCAATCCTGCCTTGTTCTTTTTTTTAAGTTGGAAAAATTTTATGTTTCATTTTATTCTTTGCCATTATTCATTCCAGAACATTCTAAATGAAGCAATGTTTAAGCAATCTTTCTGTTGTATTTTCTATCAAGTTCCTTTTATCATTTTAAAACAATTGAAATTTCATTTAACATATTTTTATTTAAATGTCTAACATCCTATAAGCAAATAGGCGTCTTTTTATTGTGACATTAAAAAACATTTGAATTCAGCGGGAAGACTATAATGCATGATAGGAAGTACTTTACTTTACATGGACATTAAAGCTATGCATTAATAATTCTAATGGCCCATGTTTTTAATGATAAATAATTGACGTAATCGATATTGCTTCTCCAATTCTAGAATTTTCTCTCTATTTAGTGTAACATTTCTCTATTCTAGAATAATATCCCATTCACACTTTACCAATATAAAGTGCTCGGAACTGGAACGAAATTTACATGCACCATTCTCATATGTACAATAATTTTTAATAATTCGAGATTTAAATCGTGAGTCATATCACTTTGTACATGTAAGATAAAGAATGAAATTACTACTATTTTAAGAACAACAGTTCCTAAGATAATATCTAACATTCATAAAATAAAAAGATAAATTGCTGCTAATCAGTGCACTCAATTTCATGACTATTGATCTATTGGTATATACGAGCAGGCTCTTAATTTACAAATAATATTAGTTCTCATAAAGAAGTGTTTTTAATAGGGAAGGGTTGCTTAGGTCATATCCCCTAAGATAAAAGTCTACTGATTTTAGGTTTTAATAAATGAAGGTCAAAATTTTGTTCCTTTCACAATTTCTATGGATATTGCAGGTATTTATTACAAAAAAGTTCAAAATACATGTACTCTTTCGAATGAAATCAACAAATCCTTAAGTAATTACATCGGTTCGAATAAGGAAACCGGTGTCTTAAGTCGTACCTAGGAAGCAAATGAAACAAAAACACCTTAAATTACTAATATTTGAAAACACTACTTTTTTAATAATAATATTTAGCATCTGCACGAATCGCAAAAAAATTTTTGGGTTCCTTTGGTCACTCCAGCGCTTTAATGATGTACTCGTGTTTTGCATTTCATGCACTGAATCATATTATCTTCGTATTCTTCTTCACAAATATTACAAAAAGAACTGCTTTTCTTAATTTTTATGCTTCTTTGCATCGTTTTTATAACTGAGAATCTCTTTTATACTTACTGAGGTTTCGAGTACCTTTATATGCGGGCTAAATGTTATTTCTATGGATGAAATTGTATCTTTAGAAATTTGTTGGTTGATATTTGTCGTATGGGGGATAAATGATAACAAATTCAACTCTATACTTATGACTTGTGGATTTGGTGATGAGGTTGTCACCATAGAAGCGCTAGCTCCTACATTGTTCAAGTTTTCTTCTGGTAATTCAGGACCCCGGAATGTGGTTGCTAAACAAAAATCATTTAAAATAAGTAGATGTTAAAAATTCACCCTTAAAAAGAATAATCCACAGAGAATTCCAAGCCTTATGTGATAAAGGAATTTATAGCACGAATCAGCAAGCTGACAAAAAATTTCAACAGATATAATTCTATCACTTCTTAAAGCTTTCTGGAGTGATTGGAGTTCGGTGTACAGAGTTTTCTATATTTTAGGGAGTCAAAAATGGTTATCGAATTTAAAAGTCAAATTAAGAACTAAGCCATTATGCCCTAATGACAACGAACAATTTTCAGATTCTAATAGAAAGTGGATCATGATGAAATCATTAAAAACATACTCTTCGCACTTATGAGTCGCTTCATTATATTAAACGATATTCATTTTCAAGAATTTTTTCGACATATTTGAAGTTTGTTAATAAATAATCAGCAAAACCCTGTTTCTTTTTATCCTTCTTTTTGTGTATGAAGAAAGCAAATGTGTTTAATAAAAGTTCCACGAGATTAAATTTATCTTCTAGCAGAACTTTCAATACCTGATAAACGAGATAAGGGAGTCAAATTTAAAATAATCAATACAGTTAACTATACATTTCGAGAATAAAATTTTAAAATTTAAGATTCGTTAAATTCGTGCTTAATCTAGAGGCATTAGGAAACGGCGTTTTTTTCCCCTTCTCTTTTGATTTCTGTGCTATATTTTTAAATGGATAAATTATTAATTTTTGCAAAACATCAAATGCAGGCATATTTTTTTAATTTAAAGATAACTTCATGACTTTTTCAAATGTTAATTTCAGCCAATTAAAGCAGCATATCCAGTAGAAGTACTGAACCTCAAATATAATTCACAAATGTTAAATTGCATGATATGCAGGCGAGTGAATGTAAATCTCACTATTGTGATTCTCTTCTGAGAGGTGAATGTTCATTTGATATTTAATGTAGATATAAGAAAAAAGAATCAGTATGAAGACTGTGAGCATATTTGTGTGATAAACTATATTTAAGCTAATCGTAAAATTAGATCCTTATATTCTATTAATTCATAAGCGGTGTTCACAATCCTTTTTGTAAAAGATAAATTCATTCTGCATCCGAAAGGATTGCAAGATAAAAAAAAGAATCTATCATTTTGGATATTCATAAATCAGGCATGGTGATGCAAATAACAAAGTCTTGATAAATGGTTCGGACTCTGGCTGTTGAACTGGTTCCAGGGTTCAATCTTTATTTAAATTTGAATTAAACTATTGATATTTTTGAAAGACATTATAATAAAAAGTTGATATATTTTCTTGTTCATTTATGAAGAATTTATTTATATCTTACTTCATTTGTTACAAATGAATGCGTCAGCTGTCAAATATTTTATGGAATTTTACATTTTAGAGAAAATACTTAACACAAGATGACCTTAATTAAAAAAGATTTAGTTTTTAAAAAAGTGTACAAAACAACACATTTTTTTTATTTTAATTACTTTCTTCTTTTTAATCTTCAAACTTATTATTTCTAGAACTTACTATCAGATTATGCCACTCAATTTAAATTAATTAATGAAAAACTGATAATATCCAGAAGAGAGTTTGGTGCAGAATGACACATCTAGAAAATAGTCTAAATTATATTACAAACTTCCATTACAAACATGAAACAAGTCAAATTGAATAAAAGTTTTTAAAAGGGAAAAAAAATGTCGAATGGATTCCATTACTGAAAGAAACCTACCCTTTCAAAAATGGTACTAGCTTCATGTGAAATTTAGTAATTAAAAATTTCTCCTTAATGACCCATATGAACAACTTCATTTACCATGAAGGGTAACGAACGGTTGTAATAAAAACTGGAAGAGACATTTAATTATCTGAAAAAAAATATAAAGAAAAAAAGGAAAGATAAAATAAAAGTGTGAATGTGTCTGAAATTAAATTACGAATGAGAACAAAACGGATTTGCATTAAACCTTTACTAGAGGAGGAACGAATAAAAAAATATTTAATCAGAGAGTTTCGATAAACAACAGCTATCCTACCGGAGCATTCATAGGCAAATGCGGCTCTGGATATGGTCCCCCCTCCGGGCGTCCCTCGTGCATCCCACAAAGGAGCCTTGAAAACGATTCCCCCGCAATCAGAACCTCATTCAAATCCCGCCAATCTCGTGAAAACGGAAGGACGGATTTTTCATCCATTCGCGCACCTCGGAAGCAATTTCGGTCGTTTCACTTCATCAAATCAACTAATTGTCGTCAATTACGTCTGATTCAAAAGCCGGAAAGCGGTCCGCAAGTGGATGTACTTCCCTCGTCGTTCCTGTCCACCCCCCTTCGAATTTAATCACCCTCCATTGTCCTGGAGTGGACAAATTATTGACCGGGAAATTGCGTAGCTGTTCTCCCTCATGAGAGGAAAATGCGCCCATTAATGGAGTGATTATGGTCTTTTTCAGGGATTAGATCATGGGCAAACGCTGCCGAGGCCCGTTCCAGTGCGGTAGTTACCAGAAAAGGGCGAACTATTATTTCAAGATATTCGCCCGTTTTTTCCCGATTTGAATTTCGCTGCTGGGAGAGAGAAAGCTTTGAAGAGGGAAGCCACGCTTAAATGGGAAATCTAGTTTTCCCTTTTTTCCTCCTTTTATGAATTCAGGTTCTTGTGTCCGGATAATGGATCGCTAGAGGATTCAAATGTTGGAAAAAAAGTTGTTGGAACCTATTCTTTTACTAAGTGTATACGGTAATGGAAATCGCATTCAGTTCACTTGCTGAAGTATAGTGTAATTGTTTAAGAGATGGTGTCAGAGGAAGTATGGTTTATAATAAGAATTATTAAAAGGGCATAAAATAAGTTTTTTTAACAGCCTTGTAATTACACATTTTAAGACTTTATTAGTTATGTTTTTACGGAAGACGCAAATCTTGTTTCTAATTTATTCGCTTTCGCTTCTGATATCGTATTATTTCAGGACATTAAGTACTTAATAAATAGCATCACTAGCAAATTTTCTTGAGATAATTGCTAAATTAATTTTTAAATTTTTCATTCATAACTTTTTTTAAAATCAATTGATATATTTAATTTGAAAGTTAAGTGGCTAATATGGGGAAAAGTTTGCTTCCATAATTCTGTATGAAAGTGTTAACAAATATTTGTTGCTTTCGCATTTTTCACTACATCTCTTGTTGTTATTAAGTACTGATTGAATGAATATTAATAGATATTCAGACAGCTAGGTACGTGTTATGTTGCCAACTTTTAGTAACTGATCATTTTTCTATTTCATAATATTTCTTTAGTATTCTGCTGCATGGCAATACTTCTCTAATCATCAGAATGCATCGTAGACAGCAAAAAACTCGATGGAGTTTTAAAAAGTTTCGTTCATAATTGCTTTAGTTTTTAGTTGTTTATTTTCCAGTAGCTTACTTGTTTTAGGTGTATATCGATTTCACCATCCTGAGATCTTTAAATCACTTCATGTATTCAAATGTGTCTTAAGAAATTTTTCTTTCTTTTTTTTCATCCTTTCATACCATTCACTTTTATCTCATGAAGCAGTATTTTAAAATATTAAAAATTAGAAGATTTTTGAAATGTTCAATAGTGTAACTCTTTCATTTTCTTTATATAAATTATATATTTTACTAATTTGTATTGTAACATTGTATGGTTTGTGACTACTAAAAGAATCAACATAAAAATGAAGGTTTAGTGAGGGTGGCTGCTATTAAGACATATTTGACAACAAGTAAGGAACCCATCAACAGTGTTAATGACATTTATTGCTAAGAAATCAAATGTTATATGCTGCACTTCTTGGTAACTCCAAATTACAAATTTTAACTCTAAGACATTTCTCGTAATTAGCAATCTACAGTGATTTCTTTGTCATAAATTATGAAAACAGTTTTCTTTGATTTTAAACAAGCAGTTCTTCCACTACAATGCTTAATCAAATCTTCAAATACAAATTTTTCTAATATTCCCACATTGTGAAAATTATTTCCTTTCCTTTTAGGTTTGGTTCCAGAACCGACGTGCAAAATGGCGGAAGCGGGAGAAAGCAATGGGCCGGGACAGCCCCAATTTGCCATCCGGAGTTGATCTACTCATGGGTCCACGAACAGATCTTCCACCACTTTATCCTAACTCTGGTCCTCACCTACACAGCGGTATGCACATGCCGCCCACCGATCATCACCTGTGGCCCCTTCCTACAAGTCTTCAGAGTCCTCTGGGCCTATCGCATATTCTGAACTTTAATAGCAATACCAATCCAGGCTTAGGTCCTCCCGGCTTCTTAGGACATCATCACGCACCTTCGTGGCCGAAAGCTGTGACGCCTCTCAGCTCAGCTCTGTTATCTGTTTACATGCTGAGTTCGGCTGCGGCGGCTTCTGCGTCAACATCATCCTCAACCACGGCACCTTCAGTTACCAGTTTTGCCCATCATCATGGTCTATCCACAGCTAAGTCATCGTTCCTTAGCCAGCCGCATCTTCAGCCAGCATTCCTAGGCATGGACAGTGGTTCCTTAATGAAGGGCATAGACCCGGGACGATCCAGTTTGGATATATTGCGCTTAAAAGCCAAAGAACATGCTTTGGATAGGTCTAACTCCCCTTCTTCAGTTTCGCGACCTGCATCATCTTCATGAGCTGCTGAGACTTATCTTAAAGGAGTGGAACCCTATTAGTGAATTGGTTTTTCTGACCAAGAGTTCGTTCAGTTAACTTTGAAATATCCTATTCTCCAAAAATTATTCTTCGAGTAATATCAAGACTAAGACGAAAAAGCTCTTTATTGTGAATATTCATAGCAAAAAAAATCATTTAACTCATTTTGTAATCATTATTGAATGGTGTGGTCTGCATCATGATTTAATATGTTTACTTGATGTAAAAGAAGTATAATTTTCAGTCAGATGCATAATTTTTTGTGAAGTTGTGTTGTACATAAAGTAGTTGTAATTCGGAGAGTTCATAAGATCTCTGAAAAATAGAAAAAAGGTACATTGTGAAAACATTTTTGTTTGTGAAGAAAATATAAATAAACATTTAACTTTTTTTCTGTGACCAATTATCCTCCCAGATTTTGAAGAGATGTAGTAATAGTCTTGTATATTCGATAAAAGATTTCCAAGTGCAATTATCCGTGTCATGTTTCATTTTATCACCCTTTTTCCGAAACTTTTGTCAACAAGTGAACGGTACTGGGTTCAATTGTTCAGCTATCAAATTACTCAGTAGTAGAGTTTCGCATCCTCGTATCTCTTTAAAGAAAAGACTTCCGAAATTCTTCTATTTGGGTAAGCGAGCACTTGGTATAGATAGATATTTTAATGCTTACAATGATATGACATAGCACTATATCAAGTCTATTTATAGTCTTCAATTAATCTTGTATTAGAAAAAATTGAGAGTGTTTCTTCCTACACTTAAAAGCAGAATCACTTTTTCATGAAATATACTCCCAAAAAATTGATAAACGATCTGATAAGTAAGAAAACAATAGTGTTCAGCAGTACGAACTACAACAAAAATTTTCTTTTCACAGCAGAGGATTTCAGTGATGAGTGCCAAGTATCATTCGCAACATCAGAAAATGAGTCAGCGAGAAGTATTCAGGTCTTGAAAAACAATCCTCTCCGAGTGATTTAACATACACTGTTTGAGCAAGCCAATGAAGTTTTGCACCCCTTGCTCAATCATTGTGAGAACTTGAAGTTCATTTTCATATGAATAATTTCCAGGGAATTATCAACAGTCAGTTGGTTTACGAATTTTCTCTTTTATTTTATGATATTAAAAAAGAAACACTCGCCCGATTGAGCAATCACTGCAACCACTGCTAAACGACATTCTTTGTCAAGAAGTTGTTGGGAAATGCAATGAATATCTTCCTTCCTCAGAAGTGATCCGATGCTTATTATTCCACAGTCAGGTTCAAAAATTAAACCACAGAAGCTGAACATGTTTATAAATGTCATTCTGAAATATGATAGTTCAAAGTGCAGATTCAACGCATTGTGCATTACATTAAAAAAATGTTTATTTAAATAGAATGAATAGAGATTTTAATTTGAAATTCTTTAGGCAAAACACATTAAAGCAATTTTGAATTACACCTCATAAATTAGAACTGCGGTCAGATGGAGACGATATTGCTGTTGAGAGTTTTTTAATGATTGACATTAATTATTTTTCTTAATTCTTTCATCCCAAGTGGAGACACATCTAAAATTCGCTTCTAGAGATAAATAGGTTCACTTTTAGAGCGAACAGCAACAGAATATTTATGGGTCTGATAAACGTAATTTCCAACTTTATGCAAAGGCTTTTTCACATGAACGTGATAGTGATTTTTTACTTTCTCGTAATACAAAGTATACAAAGAGAAAGTATTACAATCGTAAAAAAATTCGAACTCGAGATTTTGACGAATCTCCACGTTTTAGACTTCCCTGAGTCCGAAAAACACAACTTTAGAATCATGTCTCTCTGTCTGTGTGCCCGTGTGTCTGTATGTGTGTCTGTCTGTGAACACGATAACTCGGAAACTATTAGAGCTACGGGGATGAAATTTGGTATGTGATCTTTGCACATAATTAGTAGGTTTCTAACAAATTTTGGACAAAAACCGTACACGGGAAGTCTGTCTCTCCGTGCACATGTGAAGACGACAACTCAAAAACTTATACAGTTAGATGGATAAGATTTGGTACACAGTTGTATCATCAGGAATGTAGGTCTGTATAAAATTTTCTACCAAATCCGTCAAAGGGTTGACTATTTGTCGGTATGTATAATAACATGCTTGTAAACTCTATAACTCTTTAAGACAATGACTTACATAAATGAAATTTGCTATGTGGCCTTCTAATCTTAATTGTAGATATGTGTCCAATTTTTGTTTCAATCGTTTAAAAAAAAGGCATTCAAATTGCATATGAATTTTTTTTTACTGTGACTCAAAGTCATTTTTAGTCTTGCCGAGCGCTTAACGATTCTCGCGACCTTGGCGCGTGCTGAAGGAAACTAGTTGATAGTCATAGCATTTTGGGTTACAATAGCTTCGAATTTTTTTATCCACGCGGGGAGCGGAGAAATGACACCTTTTGGGAAGTATACGAGAAAGTTTAAGGGAGACCACTCTCGCTGGTTTTATTGTTGTTGAAGTAACACATGAAGACTTATGTTTAACAAACAATATACAGCCAACCCAGTCATTAATATCTTCCCAAAGTCAGCATAAAATCAATTTGCTATCAATTTTTTTCTAAGAAAGGACATTTTTGTAGGATCTAAAAGTTGAGCTCCACGGCATAGAAATCTTCGCATGCAAACATCTGTGCACATTTGAATGGTTTTAAAATATGCCAACGGGATGAGATCACAGGCACACAATTGTTTTGAGACCCTTTTCCTACCCAACATCGCCTCTAGATCTGTGCGAAAAACCGCCACTGGATTTGCTAGGGTGGGGATATGAACCCTTTCGCCGTCTCTGTCTTCACCAATTGATATTCTGAATTTTGTTCCGATCCGTTACTAATCATCCTCTATGAGTTCTTAGCTCTCTATATTCGAAACATTATAACACTTACAAAAACTTTTTTAAATAAAGAATAAAAAGCTTTCATTCAACAATCATCTGTCCATAATATATTGCTACCATAATCATGAAACAAAGAGTCGACATTATCTCCGAGCCTTAACTTGATTATTCTCTAATTCATAAATTCCGATTGCTTTTCTAAAACATTTTAATTTAAATTCATTTACATCTTTCGCATTTTTAATATAAAGCATAAGCTTTGAAATTACTTAGCTTCTTTAATTGAATGTATGGAATTCTTTTTCAGCGAATGAAGATTATATCTTCTCAAAGGTATTAAGTGCATTAATCAAAGTGTATTAAGTGCAAAATCAAGGAAATTGTAAGCGCCAAACTAACAGTGCAAAGCCACCAGAATATTCTTGGCAACAACAAACTTCTTGAGACCCAGGACAAAAGTGGGCGTCGTTTAAACAGAGTTGTATTTAGTGCTTGAAGATGATTCTAGAAATTCAGGCATTCAAGTTTTTAATTTCACAGACTTTTTTGTAATTATGCCATGAAAACTATTTAGTGGTTTTAATAGCTGAGTGCTTTTTTTCATTAGTCATCATATTTTTTTATGTGAATGAAATTAACAAACGAATATTAGGTAAAAATCTTTATAAAATATTTTTACCTCATGATACAATGAAGCTGAGTCTCGCAATAATTTTGTGTGCTAATACTTAATTCATAATCAAGTTAATAGAAAAAAATTAGGACGCAGTTATCAAAGTTTGAATCTACCATCATTTTCGGGATTTTGGGTTCAATGTTTTTAACTGTACCCAATTATGCATAATTTTCTATAAAAGATTGAACCAATTGATATCCATCGTCGAACAGAATATTTATAGTACAATATTTATATTACAAAAAAAAACATTATTTATTTTTTTATTATCCACATTGACCCACTCATCCATAGAGTATGGAGCGTTTCAACGGTCGGAGGGGAAGAGTACAAAGAAAAAGTGATACATTTTATAAATATTCATAAAAATTCAAATTAAATCTCTAATAATAATAAAGGAGTGTGTGTGTGTGTGTGTGTGTGTGTTGGCACTCTACAGGGCAGACCGCTAAACTAATAGCTACGAAATTTGGGAAAAATATATTTTGGAGGGTGGAAGTGTGCACCTCGGAGCCCTTTTTTAAAAATTTTGATTAGAATTTTAATTATTTAAAAATTATGGGAAATTTCCTTAATAACTTCCACACATATTACAGCACAAAAATCATCTTTACATCATCTGAAAGAGCAAAAGATTACCTTTTCAAGGATATAAATTAAGTTGCCGAACAATTTTTTTAAATTTTTAATAAATTTAAAAAAATATTTTGTGGCATAATTTGCAACAATACTTTTCATTGTGACAACGAAATTCATACCATTTTCATTGCTTAAACGAATGTTTATTTACGTGGTTCTTTTTCATTGTTGAAAGCTGAGGTAATATCCCAATACATTTTGCTTTCATATTTTATTTCATCAAAATTTTTATGGAATCTGTAAACCAAACTCTCTGAGATATTACTTATATTAAGAAATATATCCAGAGCTGAATGATTATGGGTGCTATGTTTTTATTCTTTTTTCAGCATGTTTTAATCCAGCTAACATGCCACTGGCTATAAAATATGCCGCACTATCTTAAGGTTAAAATAAAAGGTATATTTTGTAAGAAGAATAAGAAAGTGAAGATGGCGCCAACAGTGTGCAATTAGATGTTACGTGACTTGGTTAGTTATTTGACTCCATTAGGGCTATTTATGTAGACAATGAACAGAGCAGGTACAAAAAATTACTTTATTAAGGGAACTATAAATGTAAAATTTTACAAGATTCAATTGAAATCCTATTTCCGGCGAGCAAGCTGGTAGCCGAAGGCGGCTAGTACTGAACAAAAATACAATCCTCAAAAATATAATATATGTAATACATTAAATAGACATATATTCATACAGTGCGAAAGACAGTAGCAGCAAATACGGACTATTCGTGTGGGGAACCACAAAAAGAATAAAAATCAAAGTTTAACTAAACTAATATACAAATGTTTATTTAAAAAAGAAAGCAAGTGCCCCCTAAATGTTAATTTTTTTCGAAAGGAAGTGTCCCCTAAAGAGTCTTAATGCAATAATACAATATTTGCGACAATTACCACCACAGATACACTGCAACAAAGAAAAAGAAGAAATTCGGCATTAGCTTTTTTTTCTGCAATATTTAAAAAAATTTTTATAAAAAGCAACCAAATCCAAAAATGTAGGATATACCTGTATATTTATTTGGTTTCAACTTTCATAAATGAATCCAGCTGTCACTTGTGGTCTCGGTGTCGGGGGCGACAGGTTCCAGGCTCGAAGCCCCATTTCACTAAAGATCCATCGTATATGGGGCCTGTTACACATTATATCACACGTAGTGGCCGAACGTCCTCCCGCTGGTGTGGTGCGGAAGTTTGGAGAGGAGGTGCCAGCTCGGGCGTCGTCTTCGCCATCCGACCGCGGTTCAAAATGACGAGGTCCGTTCCAAAGTAGTTCTCGTGTTACTTCAAAGTTTTTACGTTAATATAACTAACTAACTTCTCTTATAATTGACGCGTTCTCTGTCTAGCTTTGAATTACAATGAAGCGAATCGAGAGTGTGTTTTAGATACCTACCTTTTGACTGATTAGTTCCAAAATTGAATCTACTATTTCGATGTCGAGACTGCATACCAAATTTCATTTATCTAGCTAGTTGCTGATTGCAATTATCGCTTTCACATGCACATGAATAGATAGGCCACCAGACTATTAATATTTAACGAATTTGGTGCAAAATTTGGCACATATATATATGTACAAACATATGTACCAAATTTCATTAATATAGATCTTTGCGCTTTTCAGTTATCGTATTTACATGTACACGGATGTACCGTCAGAAAGATTTTTGCGTGATATATCTCGCCAAACATTTGATACAACATATAGTTTGGTGTAAATACCACATACCAAATTTTATTTGCCTCGCTTTTTTTCCTATCGTGTTCATGTGCCACACCAAATTTTATTTATTTAGTTAAATGCGTTTTCGTGTCATTATATTTAGTTACTCACAAACAAAAGTGATGTAACATTTGGCACGGATCTACAATTTTTGTTTCAAGCTCACATTCTGAAATGAATCTAAAATTTGTCTCTTTTGTTTACTTCATTTTTGACCTATCGCTCTTGCTTGCAAACGAATAAACAGGCCGACTGACAGTTAACCGTTTGAATGATTTAGTCCAAAATTTGATGCATATTTATAGCTCTAGTGATAAAATCCTATGTGTTATTTCATCTGTTTAGCTCATTGCTTGTTTGACTTATCGTGCTCACCTGCAAATTGGCGAACAGGCATCAGACTTACCTTCTACTACCGGATTTCGTTCGAAATCTGAAAGATATCTACAATTGTTACGTTAAGACCACACACCAAATGTTACTTGTCTAGCTCCTTTTGTTTTAGAGTTATCGTGTTTTCAATCAGGCACATTATTCCAGCAACAGTTTTACAAGGATCTAAAATGTGGAGATGCATCAAAATCTCGAAGTAGAATTTTTTGACGTTTACTTGATTTACAACGTTAGTTTTTGAATTAAACAAAATATAGTAAAAAAATTTTTAAATCTTTTCCAAAATAATTTAAAACTGAATTTGGAATGAAAATAGGATTTTAAAATACAAAAAAATTGTACTATTTTAAATGTATTAAAAAATTTTGAAGACCACATTCTTTCATGGGCCTACAAATTGTTGGTCATTGTCATAGAATTGTGTTAAAGTGGCGGCAGTAACAATCCTATAGTCTCATATAAACTCAATATTTAATCAATCTGTACTAGAATTTTGATTCAGTGCAAAAAAAGAAAGCAATTTTATTAGAGATATTTTTCGCTCAATTTACTACTAAATAAAGCAGGTAATTAGTTTTAAAATACACTTATATTATACTGTTTTTGTGTTATTAATAATTAATTATGGCAAATCATTAATAATAATTATAGTATGGAAAGAGAAAGAGAATGAAAGCATGAAAGTTCTCGCTCTTCATTTCGGCGGTCGAAAATTGGTTAATCGATTTCGGAGAGCAAAAACGAGTTATTCTCTCTAGGAAATTCGTTCGTGTACTACTGTCTATACGTGACGAGATCTCCTTCCACCATGTTGTCTGGATGGTGGCAGTCGGTATACAGGGTGTTTCAAAAATATCTGTCTTAAATGAAAGGGTAGGTCAGGCATACGATAAACATTTGAAATCAACTAGGAACACAGATGCGCAAACGCCATCTAGAGGCAGCAGATGATATTTAAAATAAAACAGCGCTGACCAAAATGCCGAAATTTTTTTTAATCTTAAAGGTATTGAACTGGAATTTTTATATAAGTTGCCCTCTAGATATGGCGCTGAAGTTGTGAAAGAAAAATTAGGCTACCTTTAGCGCATGCACAGTAAAAAATCATTTAATATAAATGCTCATATCTTTTCTAACATTCAAAGTATTTACTTCAAATTTTTAGTTAATGCTACTCTAGCATTTTGTCATATATTCTGTAAGTTTCATACATTTTATTTGAAAACGCTGCAAGTTATAAGCAAAAAACATGCTGAAAAGGTGGGATTTTTAAAAGAAACCTTTATATCTTCCCGAATATTCCAGCTATTTTTACGAAAATGCATGGAAATATTGCGCATAACACACAAAATAGTTGAAGAAAGTTGTAAACCATTACCAGATTTCTGCGAAATGGGGCGAGCCAAAATCCCTTTTCAACATCAGCAATTTTTGGTCGGTCCCCAAAATGCCCTCGTGACCGAATCTTCAATGTAAATTGCAGTTAAAAACTATTCTTTATATGATCGAAGTTCGAGGAGATATTTGAAAAAATGAACAAATTTTGAAAATGTGTTGGCAATTGTGGCAAGTGCAGTATTATTTTAAATGTCATCTGCTGCCTCTAGATGGCGTTGATATTGACTCTTTTCCCGCCGCAAACTGGCACCAAGAATAAAATAAAATCCGGACTTCCATCGGATTCCTCCTATTTGAAATGGATCTTCCCTAACATTAGCAGTTGCTATAGCGATCGCCACCAACCAGACAACTTGACAGGAAGACATCTCGTCGCGGACAAAGAGTAAGAGCTTTAAACCTCCCTCGATGACAATTTTTTCAATACCTATTCGTGTGTATATGAACGCGATAACTCGAAAAAGAAAAGAGCTAGATGGCTGAAGTTTAACATGCGTCTGTATACCAAATTTTGTACCGAATAAATCAACGGGAAGATGGCCTGCCTGTATGTGAATTCTATGATCCAAAAATACAGCCAATTTGATGAATGAAATTTGACAAAGGGTTTTCACATCAGAATTGTACATCGGTATCAATTTTTCTTTTTGGACAAGATCCGCCAAATGACAGACCACTGGTCTATCTATCTGCGAGAATGTGAATTTGAAAATTCATGAGAATAACACGCTCGATTAATAAAATTTTTTATTAGTTCTCTACGTCAAAATTGCCAATCTGTATGACATTTTAAATCAAATCCGTCAAAGGGGGAAAAGTACTTTTCTTAGATACATGCACGATTTTCTTCACTATATTATAAAGTTTAATACGGAACGCGTCACATTTACGAAGATATTCTTAACAGGCGTGTATTACTTAAAAAGCAATTCTGGCACAGTGAAAATATGACATACATTTTTAATTGTTTTACCCTGCGTGAGATTTTTCGCTTTTTCAGTGAAAATTATTAGAAAATATTTATTCGTGTTCTAATATGAAGATTATAATTTAAGGGAATTTTAAAGATCTTTTGAAATTTTAAAAAAAAAATTGCTTGACGATTAAACTGGCATCAATAAATAGATATTTTTTAAATTTTTATGTGGCCAAAAATAAATTCATTAGATTAAAAGATGTTCCCACACAAAATGATTCGGAATCTTTCTTTTAGTCTTTACTAACATCTTGATAAAGCATCTTGAAAAATAAAGTTTTATAGCCTGCATTTCAATAGCTATCACCAAACTGTAGCATTCCGAAAGGAAATTCAGAATCCAGTGCATTCTCTTACTTTTCCATTGATATCATTCACAGAAATCAGGGGCTGTTATAATGATTAATACATGGAAAATTAGTTTGCGAAGATACGTTTTCACCATTACTTCTAGGAATATAAAGAAAATTAAACATGAAATATTATCTGCATATTTGACACATGAAACCAAAGTTATAGAATATGGTTCGTATATCTTATAATGATTCATCCGTTTGAATATCCAACTGAACTTATATTACTTCCTAATTGTTGTTTCTCGTATAGCTTCATATTAACGGTTACGTAACATTAATAGACAAAAACAATGTACGCTAAGGATTTTTAAAATTTCTATTGCACAACTGCTTTCATCAAGCATTTTCACAATTAAACGTGAGTTGCAAAAGTCCGTTCGTGTTAGCATGTCTAGGGTCTGTACCAGTATATCTTAAACTTGTTTCACAAGCGACGCGGTTTTGGATTTAAAAAACCCACTTTTGGTCCTATTTCCGCCAGAATTTTTTTCCCTCGATCCAAAAAATAATCGAGAACGTGAAGAATTAATTGACGTGCGCTGAAATAATAAAAACAAATTATTATATAAAATTTTTTCATAACATGAAGAAAATTTCTATATTCAATAAAAATAAAAATCTGAAAATTTTTATGATAAAAAATATAAATATCCGGATAGTTTTGATGATTTAATAAAAATTTTCCATGGTCAAAAAAAAATCAGATCTATTATGTCAAGACTCCTCTTAACTATTTTTGCTTGCAAACATTGTAGAGTTTGAAAGTAATAGGTCCCGTAAGAAATTTTTCGACCCAAATATTTGCTTCTCATGCCCAGTTTCTGTAATGACCCACAGATTACCAAAGCCCTGTACATTACTATTTGCCGCATGTAGCATTTTTTCGTGCGTGCCATAAGAGCATGAGAGGCAGAGGAACTCGTAGATCGATCTAAGAAGAAAATAATAACAAATAATAAAAAAAAACCCTGATGATTTGCGAGCTGCGTTATGAAAGAAGGAAAAACAGGGCGTCTACAAAAGAATACCCCAACTTCGAAGGGTTATATATCCTCAAGAAAACAAGTAGGAGCCCCATTATAAGAATAGAAGTGAATTGGAAGTTTGTAAGTTCTTTATTCGGTGAGGTAAAGTGTTGTTTCTGCCGCTACCTGTGAACATTGCCGTCTGAAAACGAGTGTAACTGCAGGCATCCAAGCTGTAACGCCGAATAAGTTGATGGGCATTCTGCATTGTGGGATGAGTTCTCCTATAGACTGGATATCGTATATGGTGGTCACATTGAACATTTATAATCTTTTAAATTTTAAAATGTTATATTTTATTTAATTGGACCAGAAAGGTCGAAACATCTCTAGTTTTGTAATTTTAGCCCTTCAAAGTTGGGACATTCTTATGTAAACACCCTACATTTCTGTCGATATTTTGAAAGGAATATATCTGATGAACCATTTAAAATTATCCGTAAATAGGTGTGCTTCATGTTTATGTATTTTTGTTGCGAAGAAAAGTATGTGAAAACTTTTCAAATGGATTTTATAAAAATTCAATTGGGCCTCCTGCTTTATGTTACTTAAACATGGCGGTCAAATAATAACATCGCTTTTCGCTTTGAATTTTGCCTGTTCGACAAACTATTCATTTCAACATCTCAAACAACTTTGTTATTTCATAGCAACACCATTAAAGCAATCAGGAGAGCGAATTATTGAAAATGAAGCCCCACACTTTTCGCTACGCATTTATTATGAGGGAGTGAATGTTAATCAAGATGAAGTGGGGTGAATTCAGAGGAATTATCAGCCTGATAGCCTAGCATTAAAAAAACATCTCAACACAGAGTATCTTATAAAATTTTCTGTCTGCGATTCCATTTCTACTTTAATACTATTTCGCGACCGAGTATGTAGTAGCAACGTTTGGACATTCCAAAAGTTTGTATGAGTAGAAAATATAATATTTATTTGATCAAAAATTTGAAATCGAATCTGAAATTGGCTTTCTTCTTCATTTTTGCTTGCTAATATTAACCTAGCCCCTAACCATCTGCCTACCCGAAAGGGTGTAAGACCTTAAATGTCCCCGGGAGAGAACCAATATTGTAGCCCCAGGGGAAAGAAGCAGGCACCTAGCTACCCCTCCCCCCCGCGAGCAGAATTTATTTATCACCGAAAGGCTTACAACCATCGGCAGAACATGGGTAGTAATTACGGGTACTCATTAAAATTCATTTGACAAAAATAAAAAAGGTTAATTTAATTAACGAACAAGGCCACTCTGATGTCAGGAGATATAAACTGAAACCTTTAATTAAAAATAATAAAATGCACATAAACACAAAAGCATGTCTATAACGTCTAATGAGAAGAACGTACTTCACACCGTACAGCAACATAACTCAGTAAACAATAAATATTTAAAATGTAGTCAATTGGATAAAATTAAGAAATGAAAAGAGCACAATGTATAGCACGGCATGAGCACTCAGAAACAAACCATCGTCGGCACTCGTAGAATACAGTTCCATAAGACATGAAAAGCAATTTATAGTATAAACAAAAAGGCATACAAACAAAACTTACAAAGAATGCGGGAAGTTAAATTAATTAAAATTCCAAATGAATAGAGATAGAAAGCAATTAAAAAGTAAAGAATACAAACAGTTGAATCAATTAAAAGAAATCTATACAGCTAATGAATGCTTGTTAATATTACAGCTGGGTGATAGTTAGCGGTGTGTTAAGAAGAAGCGCCTGTTAGGCAATTCATAGAACAACTGAGAAGGAAGTCGAGCTTCAAAAAGTAAGTCTGAGAGACTACAGTAATTTCTCCTAGAATTCAGAATCATAACATTTAGCCTTTCGTGTTTTTTCAGTTATATTGCCGAACCGAGTTCAGTTAATTTATCACATCCAGCATATCCACTTTTTCTCACATCTCAAATAGTATGATAAATTCTTGTGAAGATATTGAAAGATCATTGATATCCAGTCCTATATGGGCAAATCAGAAAAGAAATAAGACAAAAAAGCCTTGTTTTAAAAACAGGTGAGGTAGAAAAGTTCATTCTATTCTAACATATTTTTTGATGTTGATTGGAATCGGTGCTGATTATCTCAAAACAGTTAAGGTATTTAGTAAAAAGATTTGTATACGTTAACTCTTTTTGGTCTTGTATACTTTCAGGGAAAGTCCTAGACATCATAAGAGGACACAGGCTGACTGAAGTATAAAAATAAGAACTTCGAAAGATTTTAGCAACTGTGATGGGTGGCTATAGATGAATGTCTTCAATTTTTATTTGCTTATTTATTTATATTTGTTTGAAAATTTTGCCAAGCTATAGTGTGGAAACTTTGAAGTGATCTCTATTGGTCTACGTTTAGTTGCAATGAAACTCTAAGTCAGTCTTTTTAAGACTCATTTTTCTTTCAATAAATTAATTTTCTTTGAATAATAATATTTGAATAAGAGTTTCTAAACCCCTCCTATTTCACTTGTCTAAAAATCCCATACACATTATTTTTTGGATAGCATAGATGTAAAATTCATGTTCAAAATCTTATGGAAATTAAATTCTATATTAGGTATCTTCTATAGTGGATCTTAGGAGAAAAATATAAATAATCTGAAGCCAAAGAACTTCTTTATTTGGAAACACTTTTACAACCACTGAACGTTTGCGAAAAATACTTTCAAAATATTTTATGTTAGAATTTTAGGTCCAGTACTCTGCATTTGATTAGAAATCCTAGGCACTTATGACCAATACTGAAATGTAAACTATTTAGTATATATGCTCTATCATTTTCAAGAATCACTCAATTTTCTTCCACTTCTTGGAATTGGGGAGATTATATAGTATAATCTAAAAGGAAATTAAGAGCTCGTTACAATTACTGAACCGTGACATTCTGAATGATGCATCTTTCACACATTATTGTTGGATAACGCCTATTATAAAAACAATATAATAACAAAAACACACAGATTACTTTTTAGAATTGAAACAAATTAATAACAGTATTTTTCAGCCTCCTAAGGCGTTGAATTAATCCTTACACTCACACGTGTATAATTATTCATCTTATTATCTTTCGGAGTGCAAAGGGTTAACAATCCAAAAGTCACCTTAAAACAGGAGAGCCGTCTATAATGGAGAAGCCACATTATCTCTCAGTCCTACAACTCATCTTCATTACTTGTGGATTTAAAATTCCCAAGTGTACCAGTTTGTATTACGAGGCACGTTAATTTTGACTCAAAATTTCTGTTCACCAAGATCATCAAAGGGCTCACAATTCACGGAAACTTTAATCAAGGCTCTTTTAAATTTCAGATGTAATAGCTTTATATTCCATCACCTCAAATTCTGCGTTAATGTGTTAGTAATAACTACTTAACGCTTTAATTTTGGGGACAAGATGCCTTCAGCGAAGAAAGTAGCTTCTTTAGTGGTTAATGAATGGATACAATAATTAACGGAAAATCAAATGAATTTGGAAGCATGAGTGAATAAATTTATAAACCACTTTCATCTCTAGAGTTTATCAAAATTGAAAGTTAATCATTCTCATTAACACGAAATCTTGGCCGTCGGATATTGAACCATAATTAATTTTCTCAACGTCTTCAGAGGACAACCAGTGAAATTGTTTCAGATATGAATTGAGGACACGATTTCCTCTAAGTAATCAGATCGGAAGAGGAACCACGTTTATTAGATCTGATGATAGAATTTCCACATACCTCAATTTCCCAATTGGGCAACTTATTGAATGCAATATACTTTATCAAAGGAATTTGTGACGACACCTCGAGTTTTGAGAAGATTTACCTCTCTGATAATAAATTCTTGGAGTATCTTAATGAGATTTCGCTCGAATCTAGTGGGGGAGTACCTCAATGTATTTTCAATTAATTGCTCGTGAATTGACTTGACTCGATTTCTTGTAAGAAAAGGACGCTTCTTATTCGCATAAGTCCATACTATTAACATTAAAATTAAATATTTTATAGCACTTAATCAAAAGTTTGATTTGCTTTGTGAATAATTGAAATTAATGAATATTTAAGTTTCTGAAAAAGTGGGAGATATCGAGAGGCTTAAGCAATATAACTTTTTAACGATAAGCAGGAATATTCGTAATAATTTTGATCTTTTTTTTTAATAGCATTAATAGAGAATACTTTTCACTTCGATAAAGACACGTTAGTGTATAATGAAAGATATTTCTGTCAAACCATGAAAGTTTATTAACCTCATATCTATTTGGAGAATAATAATAGCTTAATTTTTTGATATGCTACCTTCTTTCATCAAAAGGTATATATGCACTTTAATCCATCTTTTTTCAGTCTACAAAAGTTTCTTTCATTTTCTGGTTATAACTTTGTTCCATAACAGATATATAAAAAGTAAAACGAGCTGTCGTTAAATGTTTTTCTATATGTAAAAAAATATTCCTTATCTAAACGTTATAAGGATGGAGAAAAATGAAAATTAGTGTCAACCGATGTTTTATCTCATAAGGATAGTTTTAAATAAGTTCTGTTGAAAGATAGATTTAATTTGTAATCCTAAATGGGATTTTCTTCCATGAGTTAAAAATTAACAATTCCTTTCTAATTCGAAACTCATTTGCATTTTAATAATATCTTCTAATAACTAAAATTTCTGCTACAGTCACTTATATTTTAGTTTAGAATACTTAGAGTAAGCAAGATGTGCCTCCCCTTTCGTCATCTTTTCATGGAGTTGACATGGAATTTATAAAATGTGCGTCTTTTTAACTTGGTTTGTCAATACATTAATAAGTTTCTTGTAAAAGAATGCTTGTATAAATAAATCAACGAGAGTGGTTTCTCCCCAATATTCCCATATACTTCCACTATATGACCCTTTTTGTGTTTAGTTTCGTCGTGTAGTGAAAATAAACGAGTATACATTTAGAACTTCTTCCTCTTGATCGATTGGGTCCAAATTTTGATACAGAAATACAATTTTAGCTTCAAATTAATGCATAAAATTTCATTGCGTTTCTGAGTTATTTAATTAAAATACATACGGACAGACAACCAGACAGTCTACCCATTGAAGATTTGACACAAAAATTGAAACTAATCTACAATTTTTATTTTTTGTGAAGATTATATTCTAAAATTCATACATCTAGCTTTTTGTTTTTACATTATTAAGTCCACATGCACGCGAGAAGGCGGAATGATAAACAGTTAAAGAATTCACGGATTTTAATCAAAATATGATAATAGATCTACGATTATCGTGACAAAACCACAAGCCAATTTTTATCCAATTAGCTCTTTGCGGTTTTTGACTTATCATGTTCACATGTACACGGACGGTCGAACAGACAGACTTCTCTCTGACTCTCCCAAAATGCAATACAGATCTACAATTTTGGTGTAAAGACACAACATACCAAATTTTATTTGTCTAGCTTGTTTTATTTTTGAGTTACCATGTTCACAGACAGCCATAAATTCAATATTTTTTTCTTTTCTTTTTCGGATTCAAGAAGGTTTAGAACTTGGAGAGTTATCAAATTATCGAGGTTGAATATTTTATGACTACTATAACTTTTGCTTGTATAACAAGTACAAGTGAAATAATTTAACAAGAGATATTAAAAATTAAACTTTGTATTAAACAGAATGGCGCAAAATTCCAGCAACTTCCTATAAAATACAAAAGAAAGATTGTACCTTAATTGGTTAGTTGACTTCAGACAATATTTGTTAATGCTATAACTGGATGCTGCTGCATTGGCGCGCAAAAGGTATATTGTTATCACCATTGTTTACTTCCTCTGTCTCTTCTGTATTTTCTCTTTTGCTTTATACATTGTTAACGAGAAAGTATAAAAGAGACTGAAACTGAAAATATATATAGGGGCCGTTCAAATATTACGTAAGCATGTTTTTGGTAATTTTTGACCCCCTCTCCCCTTGTCAGCAAAAATAAGTAAATCACAAACCCCCTTCTTATAATTATGTAAGCAAAGTGCAACCCTCCCCCCGATTTTTTTTTTATTTACAAAACGTATAACAGTAATAACGTATAATTTTAGGACTTAATTCAAATAAAAAAAACTCTAACTCGGCTTAAAATGGAAAAAAAATTATGTTTAATTTTCTTACAATTTTGTTACGGAAAATTTCTTTTATCACAATTTTAAAAAAATATAGCTATATTTTAAATTTAATTTTGCACATGCCCATCATCTATTCAGATGCTGACCAAGGTTGCTGAAGCTATTTTTCCATACATTGCTTCCCCCTTCTGTTACTACTTCAACGCTTTCTTCTCGGAAGGAATCTTGATAATCTTCTTCTTCGTTAATTTTTCACAATTGCCCCTACACTTTTTAAGCATGTGACAAAAGGACTAAACTTTTAGTAATCACTTTTATATCAGAAACGTAAGTTGTTATATAAAAGTAAATGAAAACTTTATTTTCCAATAAAGCTCAAAACACTTTTATAACTGTCAATTGCACTATTGTAACTACATAAATATGAAAGGTAACAATCATTACAATATGTAAAATTTTTTAAATCTAAAACATAAGAAGTGAAAAAAATTAAATCTTAGATTGCTGAATGATTCATTTTTAAAGTATTTTCATAATCTATTATTGTTATTTGTTATTTCATATTTTATTCAAAACGCAACGTCGTATTTGAACCACTTAATTTCCTAGATTTACTTTTGAAAATTGAAGAATATTTTCACTTTAAGATTGCATTAGTAAAGATAATTTATCTATTAAATTATACAAAGATGATAATATTAACACTTTATTACATATTACAATGTAAGTATACTCTACATATTTTAATAAATGTAGCGAATATTAACAAGAATAAGTAAAGTTATTTCATACTAACTTAATTATAAATGTAAAGTTATGATAAAATATGCTTAAAATTTCAAGAATAAATTGATTATAATTACCTTTATAAAATAATCAAAAAAAATTTATTTCTTTTTGGTTGCCTTTCGCAGTTCTTCCTCAGCTTTTTTTAACACTAACTCCTCCTTTTTAGAAGAATTTTTATACTGCCGCCACACATCATTAATTTCACATTGAATATCCTTCAAATGTTTATCTGATGAAGACTTTTTGAAACTTTCACAAAAAAATTATTCAATATTTCTCGAAATGAAGACGTATTTCCGATTTGACTTGTTTTATGTAATGTGCGGTTTTAAAAACTCCGGAGACACCAGACAGTAGAGCTATCGGCCACTATGGTTACGAAGAGGTGTGAGGTGATTAGTTTGGCGGAAGAATCGTTCTTGAAAACGCGCGCGAATGAAAAATTATGCATAATGTTGTCGATGGAAAACAACATCATTAAGATCAGAAAAGATCGAAGGAAAACAATATCATTAATGATCAACATCGAAGAAAAACAATGTATAATAGAAAGAAAAAATTAGTATAAAAACAATTAAAAACATTTTTCATTTTCGTTTTCCAAATAATGGAAAAAAGATCATCAAAATAATTATCCACTTAATTCTCTTCGGATATTAACGTTATGAATTTGATTAGTGGAAAAAACATCCCATAGAAGAAACGGAAAAGAAAAAATGAACTATTATTGTTTTAAAAAACTATGAGAATCCAAGGGAAAAAAAAAAAAACGTGAAGTGATTAGCAGACTTAATGTCTACGAGGGATTTGAGGTTTGAGAATATTCATTATTTTATTTTAATTCGGCCTTCAGTGTGAGATATTTTTTTTAGTACATACTAAGATTAGGTTAGGTTATATTAACATCCCGTTTTGAAGCAACACGAGGGCAATATAGGGACGGACCTCGTAATTTTGAACCGCGGTCAGATGGCAAGGAAGGCGCCTGAGCTGGCACCGCCTCTTCGAGCCACACCAACAGGAAGGCGTTTGGCCACTGCGTATGATTCGGCGTGCAGCGGGCGCCATACACGGCGGATCTTCGGTGGTATCGGTTTTTGAAGCTGCGACCCTCCAGTCCCGAGGTCGAGACCTTACCACTACCGCGGCCTCTAGTACAGACTAAGAAGATGTATTGTTTAGCAACGGATTCGGAAACCCTCCGCTCTTTTGCGCATGCGCCGAGCGGAGTTATTTCCATCAAAATTGGGGGAAAGTGAAGAATGGAAGGGTGATGTTTACATTTTACTGAGCGTGATCTAACAAAGAACTCCGGGAATGTACACATATGACTCATTGTCTGACACCCCTTTCCGGTGTAAAATCGTCCAAAAGTGGTAGTCTCGGAATCCTTTGCTGAACAGTAACTTCAAACCTGACTAAAAGTATATATTTTTATACACGAAATATTCAATGAGTTTCGAGTTTGTTGTAACATGTTTATTTGTGCTTGCTTGGAAACTCGTATTGTCACAATACAACATATTGGTCCCTTTCATTCGAATCTCATTGGGAATAGTAGAAAGTTCTCAGAAATAAGCCTCATGCATCAAATATTATTATGAGCTGTCGTCTCCAGCTATTATAAAGAAAAGATACTATTATCCATTGTGTTCAATGAGCATTCATCCTATCTATCGTTTATGTTTTTCTTGCGTGATTAAAATGCTTGACCTCAGACCATCATTGAAAAAAAAATCAAGTTTAATTTTCTTTTGCCAAATTTAATTTTTTTTTCAAATGTAATTTTTTTAATTAAATTATTTTTGCAAGTTACAAGACATTTTCAGTAATAAATTGATTTTAATATCTTACGTAAGCATCACTCATACCCCCTCCCCCCCACTTGTCAGTAAAAATAAGCAAATCGCAAACACCCTCCCCTCCCCTTAGGTGCTTACGTAATATTTGAACGCCCCCATACAGAAAACCACCGTTTACATGTTTTTAACATTTATTCGTCGTGTCTTCACAGTTCCAATTCATTCATATTCATTGTAATGATAAAACACTTAGTTTATACGACGCAAAGCTTCGGTTATACGTCGTTTTCCCCAGTTTGAAAACGTGAAAATTTCCTCTTTTCTAGTATGTGAACTGTGATAAAGATATTCTGATTTCGAAATCATTTGCAATTGTTGAATTAATAGAAGATAAATTGTGAGATCTTTTTTAAGCGATAATGAAGTAGTTATTCCACCTTTATTTAACCGCTTAAAGACCGAGTTATTTTGTAACCTACGGCATTTAGGACGAGTTAACTCGGGAGAAAGCCTTAAGCGGTTAAAGACGCGATGGACTCCATTAAAAAACTTCGAACTTATTTCTTTTGTCAGGGGAACTCTAAGGAAAAAAAAATATTCAATGAGCTCAATTCGATTCATAATGATGTACTTAATACTCACAGACAATCAGATGACAGTTAAAGGTCTTCTTAATTAAACGACTAGCTGTATGCAGATAAATCTTATTAGATATGTATAATTAGCACTCAAGAAATGCAATAAAGGTACGACTTTTCTCAATTTAATGATAAATGTTTAATTTTAAAATTTAATTATTGATTTCCATACTATGTAGTAATACTAGAACTATCTTAGAAAAACTTTAAAATTAATGCTTTTAATTGAATTTGCATTAGTAGCATTAAATTTGTAATGATCAAAGTTGTTTAGAAAAATTTCGATTATAGGTCTTTTCATTTATACGTCGTTTTACGTCAGTCTCTTGAAAGAGGTATAAACGGTGCTTTACTGTGTGTACTAAATGTCCGTTCAGCAATTTTGCTTCACATATATTAACACGAATAAACATTGAGTTACAGCTACATGCTTCAGTGCTTAATATATTTGCACTGAAGACAAACCTGTATGTCGACCTTTTTAAAGCGCGTGACTTTATGTGAGTAAATCATGCACAAAATGTTAATTCTTAAGAGATTAAAACAAACTTCTTTTCCGTTTAAAGTGAAATTAAAGTTAAAATGCTAAGAATGAGAGCACATGTGATTATTAAGCAAATAATGATTCCTGTAATGCTGAATAAACACACAAACACTTAATGAAAGAGAATTACGACAAAATAGAAAACTGACAAACATTTAAAACGTGTTTAATCATTGTTACTAAAAACACAGCCGACAACCTAATTTTGAGAATGACGGTGGAAAGGCATTCAGAAGGTATAAAAATACAAGAGCCCTATTCATGTCTGACGAATCTCAAACAAAATTACTACAGCAGTGGCGCAATAATAAAATTTGGAAACATTTCATTTCTTTTCCCACGTATGTACAGGAACACACCGAAGAAGAGAAGTTCCTTTAGTTCTCTTAAAAATCCTTTTTCATTCTTTTTTCCACCTTCCCTTTTATTCTTTTCTTTGCTGCCCCCCCCCCCCTTCTTGGAAGAAGAGAACTGGGATCCTGTAGAAAAATAAATGTTGGCATTTTAATTAAGTCCTGAGTGAGAGACAAGACTACGATGCTAATTGCTAGTAGCGGCGGAGAGGAAAATTAATTAAATAATTTATTAAGCTCGAATAATTACAACGTCAACACGACATACGGTTCGATTTTTACAAATATCCTATCAAGCGCTAACGAAGTCGTGTTTGCACTCGACTTTTCCCATTAGCGATATTCAAAATAGGTGCAGAGTAAGTAAGAAAAGAAAAGAAAAAATTCTATTTAAGTGAATCAACGCTCTGCGATCGCCAAATATTACTTTTTAATATGAGTCGGCGTTTCGCCCTTCTAAACTGAACTTAATTAAGTCTTTGCTTTATTAGCCCGTCTGTGTTTATACGGATGGGCACGGATGAAAAGAAGCTGAGAGAAGAGAATTAGGAGGGATGGGGAGCGAAGAGAGGCGGAGCGGAGGAAGAATTTTTCCTTATGGGGTGGAAGAAGGTGGCATCGAATCCGGAAGAAGACGTGAGAACCAAAATGAAGAGAGGCGGAAAACGAAGAAAACTGGAAAGGGAAAAAAAAGTAATTTTTTTCCCTTCTTGGAATGAAAAAATTCACTTTCGCCTTCATAGGCTGCTAAAAGAGTAAAAAAAGATTAAAGCGTGTATGCACAAGAGCTAGATGTATACATATGTATTAAAAAAAGAGGGAGAAAAAAATGGGATAGCGAGAAAAATTCGAAACGACAGCGCTTACGTGGAAAAGGAGGGGGAAAAAAACTGCTGAGTTTGAATTATGCAGAGTAATTTCTTATGCAGAAGTATTTCTTCTTCTACTCATTTTTTCTTTCTTATTATTATTTCTTTCATCTTTTTTTCGTTTTTTTTATGTCCGAGTCCCCCAACGTCTTGTGATTTTATTACTGTAAAAACTAGCGTGCGCGCAAAAGGACTGTGCTATTCCGTCTATCTCTTCTCTCCATCTTTCAGTCTTCTCTCTCTGTGTGTATATATCCATATGAATAAACTGCGTGAATGAAGGGACGGTGAGGGAAAAAAATAAAATAAAGATTGAATAAAAAATAATAAAGAGATAAAAAAAAAACGAAAAAGGAAAACTTAAGCCATCGCTCTCGCTCCGTGGACTCAGTAGATGGAAAAGGAGGGTTCTAAGGGTGAGGAGCATGGGGCAGGCAGGCTCGACTCGGCAAAAAAAGGGGGGAAGGGCAGAACGGTGAGTGAGTGCAAAGGGAAGTAAATAGGAAGAAGTATATTGGGAGCGCTCACTCGGAATATATGCATTCTTGATAAATCCGTGACGGCATGGCGAAAAAGGGGTGAAAGCCTCGTCCTGAAAAAATATAAAAGAGCAACCAAGAACGGTCTTGTAAAAAAAAAGAGTAATAAAATAGAGATAAAAAATAAAAAGGCGTCTGTACCTTACAGAAGCCACATTGAATCAACATTATCGGGAAAGATGTGGGGGGAGGGGTTCTTGCAGAGATTAGAACCCGGTCAACACTTGTCGTTACCTCATCAAAAGCTTTTCTGGAGTGGGAGCCTACGGGAAAGGGATTAGGAGACGCCGCGGTTCTGCACCACGGCGTCCGGGTATTATTTTGGCAGAGGCGTCGAATTTAGTTGGGGGAGTGACTAAAAAATTATTGCGAAGGCACTTTGAGACGATGCCAGTGTTTACCAATCGACATTCGTGGAAACTTCGTTTATAATTTGTTTTTCCTTAAAAAAAGAGAAGGAAATTTGAAAGAAAAAATGCTTATTGTGTTTCTCGTCGCGTTGTCACTTAAAATTTTAAAAGAGGTCTGGAAACAGAAACAGCGGAGTGGATTGGTGTTCAAAAATGTTTAGTAATGACTTTTTTGTGATGTGAGGTTATGAAAAGAACATTTATGAGTTTTTCTTTACACACGTTCGAGAAGAATTATTATTATTTTTTTCTTTCTCCCCAAAAAAATATTTTGGAAAAAGGGGGAAGTTTTGAATGAAATGAATAGATATTTAAGAAGTAAAGAATGGAATTATTTTTCAGTGGTTATATATATATATATATATTCCCTACCCCTTTTATGTAATCAACTGTAATTACCTAAATTTGCAGGTTAAATAAGGAAAGAATAATAGTTCAAATTACTATGACTTTTTAAAAATATTTTGAAGAAAGCAAAGCCATTTTTTTAAAATGCTTGCTTTGAGAGTGTCATTTAAGAAGGGTGCATTACAACTTGACTCCACTTTTAGAAAATTCTAATTTAATAAGGGTTAATTATAGATACAGATATTTTTTGTTTTCAAAAATTGATGGGCATTCTCAACTTCAAAAGCAAAAATGAAAGTGCGATGGCATTGCCTTTAAGTTGAATGGTGTTTCTGAAGGAATGTCTTAACATAATTAGCTGAGAAATAATTTTTCATACTGCTTTGGACTGTGCAATCTATTTTAAATATAATAAATTAAAATTTCCAGAATGGTTCACAAGCTTGCTTTATGGAAGAAATAATGACTGAAATCCGCCAACTGATTTCGCACGAGAAGCGAGCTTCATCAGAACATTGATATGGGTGTGGGGGGGGGGGACGTTATGGGAAACGAGTGAGAGAACTTTGTAGAACAAGACTTTTTAAAGTTTTTCAATTCGCATCTCTGTCTCATCAACGAAATTATTCCACAAACCCTATGTGCCATAAAAAAAAGTTTTTCTATTCCTACTATGCAATTCAATCCAAAAATGATTTCTTTTCTTGCATTGAAATTCGAAACAATTTCAAGATTTCTTATGTTTATTTGTCCAACCTATTTTCCGTTGTTAAAGTTAAAATACAACAGCTTAGCAAAGTTATTTCTTTTATTTCTCTTTCCTTTTGATATTTCATTTAAACACTGGAATTTCTAATTTCGGTTTAAGTTTGCAGATCTACAATAACATCATGCTTGCTAAAAAAGCGCCACCCTCTATACACATCAATCTTTTACTTTGAATTATTTAATAGACTTGTAAACACAAGTTTTTTTAGGTAGATTCTTTATAGGAATACTATCGATTAGAATGGTTCTCATGACACAAGTTCGTACAAATTTCTGCAAAATTTTGTATTAAAATTTTCTGATAGCTACGAGTGTTCGGGTTTTAAAATGATTATTAACCTCTAAATTTGACTACTTTTTAACCTATGCGTGTGACACCTCGTTAGGAAGCTCATCAGTTGCATCCTCCTTCACAGACTTTCATCCTCATAGCTCTGGCCCTGATGAAATTAGAGGAGAAAAATGATGGAGAGGATGGAATTTTCCTTTCTTTATATCTCTGGACAAAAGGAATCTGCCTTCGACTTGCTGACAGGAATATATTTTTTTTTCTACTTTCTTATTTTTAAGATATCCTTTTGGATATTAATGTCTTTTTGAAAGTTCATCTTAAGCCTTATGAAGTACAAGTATACCTCAAATAGTTCATCGATTTTTGCGCAGATTGTTTTGTTTCATACATTTGTGTATTTAATTTTATCTGGCATCAATTTTTAGTAATAACGTTCTGAAAATGTATTATAGAAAATTGTTTTTACTTATTTTCCATTCATTTTTTCATTTTTGTTTTAACTTTGGCAGTTGGTACATTTCAAATGTTTGAGTCTCCTTTATTATAAATATTAATAACATATAAAATTATCCTACTTGTTAATTGTTGATATTCCTCATTTGCAAGGAAATTTTGTCTTGTGATATGCATATATATGTATTTGAATTTGCTCTTTTCTCGCTTGCTCAAAACACATCATTATTTATCTTTTCAAAATACCTAGTCGAAGATTGATAATGTACAGTTCAGCTGAATTTATATTCTTGCTGTTATTTTGGAAAGTAATAGCTAACTAATCTTAATATTTAATATTAAATTTTTTCTCGATGGAAGGAGTGAATGCTTTATGGGGTAAATGGCTTTATTTTTAATTTTATTGATTATTATCAAGCTGGAAGAAAACGCTATTAACGAACTTTACAGAGCGTTTTTCATTTCAAATGATGGCAGCTAAGATCGAGATTGATCGGCCAAGATAAATCTCGGATATAAATCCTATAGAGTAAGAAGATGTAATATTTTTATTTCGGGCATTTTATAAGTATACATTTGTTTTAGAATATATGAAAAGCACCTGGGAATTGAGTAACCTGATGAATGACGGAAATTATAAAACATTTTCGTATTTAATTCGCTTTTGTTTTCTTACAACTTAATAGTTGAATAAAATATATAATTAAAACTGAAACAGGTCTGAAACGCATTAAAAACATTAAGTTAAATATACTTCGAGTTCGAGATGCACGGAAAGAAAAGGCGTGTTTAATAATTAAACTTAAAGAATAAGAACGTGGAAGAAAAACCAATCACCAATTAATAAGTGAGATGATATTTGCCAATTTATATATCCTATTCTATACATTTATCAATAGTACAGCAATGGCAACGATGATTGAACGAGTTTCACCTTGAGGAAAAAATCGCCACATCTCCATATAAGAATTTGGAATATTTGAGATTAAATTTACAGGTTGCCGAAAAGAGAACTTTTAAAAATTTTATTTAAGATGAGTGAATTGCATTCTACAGTCTAATTCAAATTGAATATATAGTCATCTTTAAAATTTTATTGAGATAATTTTTGCTTTAAATGGTATTAACGCTGCTCGATGTCTTTTATTTCAGCCTATTGAGTTATTTTTTTTATTTAAATTTCGGTGGAGTTATCTAATAAAAACACGTTTGCATATAGCTGCTTATTCATGGCCTTATAATCCTGAAAAATAGAATTGACCAGATTCGCGTTTTATAGATGCTATTCCATCGTCATTAAAAAAAAATGCCTCTGGCCATTCTCTATCCAAATATGTTTAAAAAATAAATACGACCTCTTCCCTCCCCCTTATATGTAACTCACTTTCTTTTATCCTTTCAGCGCCAAAATCAAACCACCCCAAACCCGTGCCCAAACCGCAGGAAGCCAGTTTAGCAGTCGAATTTCAATTTCAACCTCTCTGGGGGAGAGAGAAAAACTCGGGGCCTTACACGGGGAGGGGTAGGAATAGGCGGTTTTTCTGTCTATCTGACAGCGTTAAGCAAACAGGCCTTTGATCAGGAAGCGCCGCGTGGCGATCCAGCCACTAGAATGGTGAGGGGGGGTCGGGTAGGATGCTGACAGCTGGGGGAGGACAGAGTATATCTGTAGGGGAGTAATCCCCACTACATTGGAGCCTCTATGCATATCAATGGTTCATGGCAAAGCGATTTTCTCACCCGCCGAGTGTAAAACGAGAGGCCGGCCTTCTCGTGAAAGATGCTCCTTCCCCCCTACTTACGGCCTAATTGCCGCTAAATAGGAGGGATCGTCTGCTGGAAAAAAAGTGAATGCCGGTTCCGGTTCGCAGATGGTGGATGAAACTGTTGTGTACTGTTTCGAATCACTGTATAGCAATGTACTACTTGAAAAATTATTTGAAAGTGAATAAACAAGCATAAAAATTGATAGTATATGATGACGGTTTGAAAAGTTGATAGCGTATGTCGAACTATTTTCTTTTATCCAACTACATTATTTGTGAATCTGAATTATAAAGAAATCATTTTACTGCATGTATCAGTATAACATCATCTAGCTGAGAGGCTCTGAAACTTTCGGACTTGTGAGCCCCGAAGATGAAAAATGAAAAAGAAATTATCCTGAAAACAATTGAATTCAAAGAAAATTTTAATATAGTTAGGTACTGTTAATCTTTTCAGAAAAGGTAATTTCTGACCTTTGATTAGTTAAAAATCTTGAAGGGCTTGAGAGAAGATGCCATCATGATTCTTTTAAAGACCCTAACAATTTCCTCGAGACCCCACTAGGGGTCGTAACTATATTTTTAAAAACCCTGAACCAGTTAATAAACTAAGAAAGAAATCGGTAACATAAATTCTTTAAAAAATAAGAATTGATTTTCACAATAAATTTGCTGTTGCAAAAATGAAGATAGAAGCTTCAAATAAATTATTTGCCTCTTTAATCTCAAAACTTTGATATCCGAAGTTGATTTCAAATAATTTAAGACTTTTTTTTGTAGATTTTCTGTACTCTTTCTTCTCTTTGAAGTCAAATCATCCTCATAGTTATGGATCAGAAAAAGTGTGTGTGTGGGGGGGGGGGGAATCCCCCAAAGAAAGACTTTTATATTTTCCGTCTAAGAAACTACTTGATGAAGGAAGAATATTTCTGGATTTATTCAAGCTATTTTATTACTTATTTATGCATTTATTTGTTATTATTTAGTTATTGAAGAATTCGTCGTGGCGTGTATTTTTATTGGATATAAAAAAAAAATGATGTCCAGTTGACTGTGTAGCTTGATTTATATAACATTGAATTTCGAATATAGACATAAATTGTCTCAGCAAAACTATTTCATACTGAATACTTAATTGTTAAATTAAAAAAAAAAAAACTTCTTAGCTTAATTCCATGGTTGTAAGTTTCCGATTCTCAAATTTCAATTCGAATCGAATGGTTTTCAGCAGTTTCTCAGGAACTAAACAAAAACTGTCGTTTGTTTACAATTCTATTACATTAAAAGTAATCAAAATCATGTGTATATTTTAGTAAATTATGGAAATAAATTGCGTTTTCTTCTGAGCTCTGAGAAAATTACTCTTATTCTTTTGTAAAATATATGAAATGAAATATTCTTATTTCCGCCGTTGACTAAGATATAAAAGTCTTCGTTATCAGTGTATGCACTCCTATTTCTTTTAATAAACATGAAATAGGTATGCTTATTTATTGCATTATAGTTCATCGAAAAGTTGCCGGAGCTTGATTTCTTAATTTCATAATAGCAAATGCTTGTAATATTCGTAACGAATAAAAAAATATATATTTGTAGAATTATTAAAATATTTAAAGAAGATAAATTAATTAGATAAAAAAAATCGTTTGGTCATAAAAGAAATTAATTTAAAAAATTGTTTGGCATTAATTCTTTTCTAAAGATTATAAAAATAGTGTGGCAACGAGATATTTGTCTTTTGCTAACGTTGCTTAGCAACGGAAAGCAATAATGATGGTTGAACATGGAATTCGATGCAAGTCAGTGATGTAAGTGTATGTGTTTGTTTTGCATGTTTGTGCTGTGAAAGAAGTCCAATAAATATTTTATTTTTGATTTTTTTAAAAAAAGGCTAACCGATTCTTCATGCTATGCTGAAATACATCACATGCTTTAAAAAAGTCAGGACAATTGCATAACAAATCGCTAATCATATATTGTATGCAAGGCGTAGAGCACTTTTGGGGATAATAACGTGACAGCAACTTAGTTTGAATCCAACATCTTCAAGTTCACTATTACTAAAGAAAGTGCAAAGTTAAAACAAGATAATTTGAGCAGCTTGTCCACTGTTGGTTAAACAAGCAATCAAATGTTGTTTGTAAAGCAGGTAGCATATAAAGTAAATCGAAAATAGCCAAGACCAGCAATATTTTATGTGAATCATTAATTTTGCTTTCTTGAAAAAAACGTAAATGTCACTAAATGATTCCGGATGAATTTATTACTATAAGTAAATCTAACTGCTTGAAGAAACTAAGAAGAACGATGGAAACCATTACGCACACTCTTTTTTCAAAAAGGCCGCTTAGGAGCATTTTCAACACTAATAGAGTAACATAAAAGATCTCAATGAAGCGTAGCGCAAGCATTGCACTTCATCCCTCCCTGAATTTGTCGGCGTTAAATATGAATAACAAAGAGACATCCCTGTAATTCAGACTGAAATGGGGGGCGTGTTGCAAATATGTACTCCACCATGTCAATGGGCATCCGCATAAAAGACTTGGAAGTCAATGGGATACGGTTATGAGTATATTGTGAGGGACAAATAGTCCCCTTTTATCTAGAGTGGAAGAGAGAATTTATCATATGAATAGATGTCCCCTGGCTCCCACTGAGCACTTTAAATTATTCACCCAACCCTGCGGGCAATCACTGCAGAGGTGCAAATAACGGTTTTGTAGTGTAAAACCTATTACTGCACACACTCATAAGCAGGGTTGGTAAAAAGACGTGGTTATTTCTACCATAGACGCTTGGAGGAGCGGGATTGTGCCGCAAAACGTTCAAGCAGGTGATATGTCCTCTGTGTGGGACATTTGAATTATATTTTGCTCCTGTAGTACGCACCAGCCTATAATTACTTTGAACAAAGGCTCATAGAAGTAATGCTTGCTTTTGAAGATACAAGTTGGTGATCTTCACACGAATAGCAATTTTCGTGTCCCAGCCCTTGGTAATTTATTAACATTAATAAAAGGAGTCTGTTTAAAATTCCTACCTCAGAAGTAATAGCATTATCTAAAGGATAATCTACAAATGTCACCACTTTTTTTTGTTTTAATTAAACATTTAGTCAAATAAATGCAATTTTGACTGGATATCCTTTTTGGTGATGGAAATAATGAAGATTTTTCTTTTCAAATTTTACTTTCTTTCGATATTTAGTTTCAGTTGTTGATTGAATTTTAAATCTTAGGGATGAATTTTAATTTCCGAAAGTAGGCATAATCCCGTTAAAAGATGTTAAAATTTTGCATTAAATTTACTTCATATTTTGTCGTCATCATGCAGTGCCAGAAAGAAATGTCCCTAACTCAAACTTTTCTATTTGACAATATACAAATATTTTTGGTTGTTCTTTCTTATGTAATGTGTAAAGGGACAAAAAAAATGTAATCGTTTTTGGTTGATTAGGCAATTGCACATTGAAAATTACCTAATTATACCAATAGCTTTAGAAGTTTTTGTTGAATCTCATTACTGTTATACTGCTTACTTTATGCATTTTTAAAAATCACATTAAATTTGGTTTTAAGGAGAAAAGTGTTTCGAAATTAGAACCAAATGAGAACAAAAAACATTTGTTCATTAAACTGCAAGTGCATCTGAATGAGTTTTTTTTCAGATTTTGTGAGCAATATTTTACAATTTTCATATCCACTAGTCATGCAGAAAATTCTATCAACTGCATCATGAAATGAATAAAATTCAGTTTTCATTAGTTTACAGTCTTCATTAGTTTACAGTTTTCATTAGTTTACAGTCTTCATTAGTTTACAGTCTTCATTAGTTTACAGTCTTCATTAGTGAGATAGATGGACAGGGTTGTTATAATTAAAGTTCACCTATTCAGAAGGTCATAGAGTAAAAAGATTCTATGCCTCCAAACGAAACAAAATTTCACTATCATGTAGTACAAGTGATGTGCTTTATGAAAACCGATGAAAAAAAGTTAAAAATTTGTCAATAGGAAGCGCTGCAGCATTATCTAATGCGACTTTTGGAAATTATTTTATTACTGAAGCAAAATTTAATAGTTTATTTGAGGGTAAAAAAAAAAAACTCTATCGAAATTCACTTCTGAACGTAGTCTTTTTAGTTCAAAACACCTTTTTTCCCCATAAAATTTCACAAGAATGTAGCACAAGTGATGCAATCTGTAAAAACCGTTCAGTCTTTTTCTAATTAATGCTTTAATATATTTCAAAAGATTGGATGTTTTTTGAACAAGATAATGATTTTAAGCTAGCATTTTTTAATGTAAATTTTGTGATGAAAAATTCTTTACGCACAGAATGCAGTAGCTGATCCAATCAAGTCAGACGAAGACAAAATAGGTGAATCATGTCTGAAACTTTATCATGCTGTCATAATTCGGACTAGAAGTTCGCATCCGATTTCATTTTTTTCTTTAATTTAAGGGTGTATATATGTTACAGTCAATGTGAATAATCGGTTATTATGCATAGTCACCGTGGTTATTATGCGAAATAACCAGCGATTATGCATAATACCCAAATAAACTGGTTAAAGTGGATTATTTATGAGAATTTATCACATTAACCGGTTATTGTGAATAATTACCGATGAAATTTGATCAATGCAGTTACTTTCGGTCGAAATCTATATATTTTTTTTTTCCTATTTAAAAATTTGAAGTGCGTGTGTCACAGCAAAAGTTTAATCGCTTAAAGTTAAATCTTTTCGAAACCAAAGTGTTTGTGGGTTGTCTTGGCACTATCTCCTGTTTCAAATGTAAAATTTCAACCGCCCTGGCGTGCCTGCGGCATCTACGTAAAGTGGACAATGGGCAGATTTTTTAAACTTAAAAATATCACCCTATAGCTTCCCAATCAGAGGGAGTCGGAACCTAGTAGCTTGGCTGGCTTGGATTTGTAAGGAATAAGAGTTTTTTTAATTACTGAAGTGAAGGAGGAAAAATTGTTTTCGTGATGCCTGTGACATCTGAAATGGGCACCGGACAATTTTTTTTTTAACTTAAAAAACGTCCTACAGCTTCGCTAGTAGCGGGAGCCGGAACCTACTAGATTCGCTTGTTCATTGAATGTTAGAATAATTTTGATTAACCCCTTCCGGTAATATCTAATCATGGAATGGTGCTGTATAGCATGAAAACCAATGGTGAGCTATACTTGTCATTTTACCGGAAGGGACCAATTAATTACATTTACCAATGGATTTTGATCATTGAGGTCACATGTCCACGTAATTCATCACACTGACCAAATTTCATTGGTAATAATACATAATAACAGGTTAATGCGATAATTTCTTATAAATTATCCACTTTAACCGGCTTATTTGGTTATTATGCATAATGGCCGGGTATTATGCATAATATTCGATTATCCGCGACGATTGACGTAACATATATATAACAACAATACACTGAAATAGTCCAGTCAGCGAAGGATAAATAGAAAAAGAAAATGGTGTAGTTTTGAAATTTGGCACAGTTGTTGGAGATAGTGTCGTAAACGACATACTAAAAGTCCCGCCGGCGTGGGAGGTACAGGGGTTTAAGGGGGTTTTCAGTTTTTCTTAAATATCTCGAAAACTATGGGTTCTATCAAAATGCACTCAATTACAAAATTAAACTACATTAAATTTCCTACAAAACTAGTCGTAAATGTTTTGTAGAATGAAATTTTAGAATATACAGGGGTTTAAAACTGAATTTTTCAAAATTCTTATTGTAATGATAAATCAATTAAAAGTGCTGAAGCAAAACCCCAGAAAGATCTCATGCCTTACAATTATACAAAGATAGTATTGTATGTGTCAAGAGTAGCTGGTATCAGGAAGGGGGGGGGGCGACAAACCTATTTGAAGAACAGTCGTGTTCCCTTCCTCCCTCACGTCCGTTCCCTACTAGATACCTTTTCTCGGTCTTTTGTTTCTGTTAACGCTCCAAATGAGTTAGATTGGCATAATCAAATCTACATCTATGCTGGTTTAACCAAAACTCTGCAAAAGTTTGTCATAGTTCGCAGAAACAGTTTCTTGTCATTGAAGAATAAGACCAGGCATGTTCAATTACTAACACAGAAAAGTGCTGCTAGAACTAACGACAGTCGGAGGGATGCTGATCTTATATTGGAGATCTGGGTTCAGAAAGCAACTTCTCACCCCAAGGAAAGACGTAGTCGTGTTACTGATTTGGCACCGAACATGTAACTTTTTTGTAAACCTAAGCAAGAAAAGTCCAAGTAAATTATTCTTTTACAAGAAAGCTGCAGAAAGAACTCTTTTGTCCAAACCATCCTCCTTCTCCATGCATTAAGTGGCATGCGACATTTACACGGATATTTATAGAAAAGCAAAGCACTATAGTTACATACTTCAAAAATTCAATGTTTAACAACCAGATAAAAACTATTCTGACATCTTTATCCCTCATCAACACCAGATGATATCTCGCAACCAGTGAGAGAAGATGTTCTAGTAGAATGTTGTTGATGAACATAATTTGAATAACCATGATATGCGGCATTTCAAATCATCAACCAGATCAAACCTGATCTTTCTAATTCCTCAACCAAAAGAAGCAGCGAAGCAACCACGTTTAGACAGATGTTTCTGTATTGACACTTTAATGGTACTGTACTAAAGGTGCACCTCTAGAAGAAGAGGATGCATGAACTTGATTATATACTAGAAAAAACATGGTGATTATTTCGAGCAAGTGTAAAAATGGGTTATAGCTATTTTATGTATTTATATATATATATATACTAGTATAGAATCATATATGTTATGATAATGTTAAGAGAGATATATGTTATAGAAAGATATAACATGTTATAGAAAGATATAACATGTTATAGATATATTGTAATAAATAGCCACTATTTTCAAATATAAACTTTCTTTCGTAAAAATAAAATTAACATTTTCAACCACTTATTGTAATTATGTACTTTTTCAAACTTCTATAATATTCTAAACTATTCACCCTAAGAACAATGTGTAGGACTATTTTTATAGGGAATTTAATTTAGTTTAATTTCCCCCCTCTACGACACATGCACTACCCTTGTATAATTATTATATAGGTATGGTTATTATGACGGTTGCTAATTCAGCACTTTTAATCGATTTTACCATTACAATAAGGAATTTTAGAAATATTAGCTTTTAAATCCCCCTGCATCTTCTAAAATATTGATGCTACAAAAACAAAGTAGGACTTTTTTTGTAGGAAATTTTATGTAGTTTAATTTTGTAATGGAGTGTTTTTTGATAAAACCCATAATTTTCGAGATATTTAAGAAAAACTGAAAACGCCCCTTTAAACCCCCCGTAACACCCCGCGCACCCTCCACCGGAGGAGACTTTGAGTACGTCGTTTAGGACACTGCTCCCAACAACTGTGCGAAATTTCAAAACTACACCATTTTCTTTTTCTATTCGTCGAATTTTGACCTTCGTTGACTGGACTAAAATATCTAAGCAGTAACGGCGTTATTTGGTTTTAACTGACAGCCACATGAGCAAAAGCATCTACACTTGTTATCGGAAAACTAAACTCTCTTTGAAAACTCTTGTCTCCTACAGCGCTATGACGTCATGTACTTTTAAGAAATAAATTTTGTCTGCCATATTAGCACAACTCTTCATATACCAGAAAGATAGGATTCATGTAAACAGATTTCTTCAGATTAGTGAAAAAGAATTATTCGAATTACTCCACTCGTAAAAAGCAAATATAGAGAATGGGTAAATCCTACCAATAACTGACGAAAAGATAACTGTCAGATATTTGTAAGTGTGATAATTCACCAATCTGTGATTCACGTAAATGTAAATATTTTACTCAAGCTCCCGTAAAGCTCATCAAATACACCGCTCGAATTCAATTTTATAATACAGTAGAGTCTCCCACTAATCCGAATCCGCTCGTTCCGACATCCGGTTAATCCGGACGGGAATTTTTAAAAGAAGCAGAATATACAACCGATAAATTTTGAATTTTAATTATGTACAGAGATGTTTTGTTAATACAACATCAATTCGTAAGTTATAAACTTATGCCTATGTATAAAGTAGTATTAAAACTAAAATTAAGTTGTAGAAAATCTATATGTACTCATGAAAAAAAGAACACCATCGATTTTTAAATTCTTTTTTAAAGAAAATTCTGTTTAATCCGGACAGGGCCATCTAGTCCAGATAAGCGGGACTCTACTGTACATTGTCCATCTTTCAGGAAGAAAAAGAACATGACGACATAGAACAGACAATGCTCAATTAGTTGTTAGAAGACATGCAGAGTGAAGTCATCAGAATAAACTCCGTTCATGGAGAAAAGATCATATCTATTAATTAGAAATTAAAGCTGACCATAGAATCGTATAAATTTGGATATTAGGGTAAAAATTTCTATGGCTAAAAATGTGTACCGATTAAGTGCAGTGTCAAGGATGTCTTATTTTTTAATTACAAATAAAATCACTGCATAAATAATGTCCCTTTTTTGGAAGATGATTCTATGTTTATTTTTGTACTTTTGAGATTGTTTTGGAATAAATTTCATATAAACTAAATTATGCATCTCTCACTAAAAGAAAATTCATTTTAATCTTGCGATAAATATAATTATGGACTATATATATTTCTCATATAAAGTAAAGTACTTACAGATTAGAGCAGACGGGGTGAAAAGAGTTGATATATTAATTTATTTTAATTCTATTCAAAATAAAAACAGACTAAAAATGCCTAAATTATTGATTATAGTTAATTCAGTTCTAAACCATCGATTCTGTGACAATAATGTTCCTGCTTTTCTCGCTACTGAAACGAAAATTATCGAGAAAAAAATTTGATCTCTGGGACAATTCTAGTACCAGTTAACTAACGAAAATTAGATTAAATATTAATAGAACTTGAATTAAAAATTAATTAAAAATTAATTACAAATTCTAGTACGCTTCATATTAAAAATTATATTCTTGATATAATTTCGCTTATCTTAGTCTGAGAAAAATTTAGCTCCTTTTTCTTGTGTTACATGAAGAATTCAATCCAATAATTTGTTTATTAGCATACGAACATTATTATAGTAATAAAAATAAATCTTTTTACGTGATAAACAATTTTTTTTTTCAAATAAAAGCTAAACTAATGGACGAGTTTTCTGATTTGTTTACTTACATTAAAAACCTTGCTTGTATGTTGGACTTCCCCTTTGAAGATTCCATTAACTTAGCTTTACACCAGAAATACGCAGTACAGGTATTTAATGTAAACAAAACAGAAAACTCGTCCATACTAATTTTTGAATCATCTGAATGCTTTACAGACGATATTTTTTTAATGTGATGACATGTTAATATTTATATATATATATAGCTTCTTTTTTTTTCTTCTCTAAGTGGCAACTTCGACAAAAAAAATTAAAAAAAGAGAGAATTCTTTATTTCTAACATCTTGTGGAACAAGTTTGTCACCATTTCGAGATGTAAGTGTGTTTTATTGAATTTTGCGATTCGATTGAATCAGATGAGTTTATAGGTTGGTTAAAAGAAAGACTAAGCTTTTGGACTCAAGATGTCATAGGAAATTTTTTAATCTAAATGAAAAAGAATGAGAGATATTGTGGACATGGAAATGTAGAAAAAAGGGAAATAAGGACATTATTTTTTATAGCAGAAGAAAAGGAAAAGCTCCAATGATCAGCTAATGTTTTGGGAAGGTAATAATTGCTCTAATTCAAGATAGAATTATAAAATATGCCTATAAAAGTAGAATATGATGCAGGCTGATGTAAAATTTAATAAAATATATAGGAACTAAGAATATAAAATTAATATTGTTGAGGTTCTCTAATTTATTCCGCGTTAGATTATAATATGTTTATAGAATTGGTGTTTGAGTTAGTTTTGTTACATTTCATAGACGATAATGTCTCGTAAAAATGTTTATTTATGTAATTCTTTGTCTATATAAAATGAAAATATCGATTTGAATTTAATTCTAGAAATTCTAAAATAATCTTGAGTTGTTTAATTTTTATTAAATAATTTACTTTTCACATTTTTGACTTAAAGTTTGTAAGATTTTAACTAAGTGATTTTAAGATATGTTAAAGTTCGAAATTAACGTGTGGCGAAATTAATTTCATATACATGTACAAGAAAAATTTTATGGATAACTATATATATATATATAATTGAATGGTATTTATTAGCACTCTTCAAAATTACTGAAAATAAAATTCCTTCTTCTGGAAGCAGTCCAGCGAAAAAAGCAAAGACATTGACCTTGATATTTGTACGACTGTTGAAAAATGTTTTATCCACTGAAATCATTAGAAGTACATGCAGATTATTCTGATTCATTCCGTGCCTTGGAAAAAATTTTATTCTTCCTGGTATTGAAACTCAGAGTTGTGACTCAGATGCAGTCATAGGAAGGGGTCAAAATAAGAATTTTTTATTGTATCTTATATATCTAGCAATGTTTTAAATGTGAGCACAATTGTTGATATTTTTGAATGTAAGAAGCTGTATTCCTTGAAAGCGCCCTGGTTTTATTTTATGTTTGCTCTTTCCATCTCTAGCTATTGTTTGTCGAAAATTTTAAAAAATTTAGTACTTAATATAATTGATTTATTCCAGATCATTTCATTTATTTTCATTTTGATCTAGATCATGCTGCCATCTAGGCCCCATCAAACCCTCTTCAGCCCAAATTAAAAACGGAAATGCATATAAAATCAGATTATTCCAGTGATGAGAAATAGAACAACAGGTCCGTAAAGGGTTAAAATTTCTTAAACTATGGGTACTAACCCTAAAGACGATCGTACAAAATTCTTTTGAAGTTTAGGAAAATCATTAAAGCGCCCAAAGAGATTGTTCTGCTTGTGTAAGTAATAATTGCTGCAAAAATCATTTGGATTTTTTTAAAAAATCACACAGATTTAAATTTAATAAACAGCTATGCTATGATTTTTTTCATCATTATTTATTCCTTCATTTTCTTATTTGTTTTAAAATTTTCTAGGCGCGAAAAATTTTTCTGTCCGGAAAGGAATCATACGAAGAAAAGGTTTAAAGAGGTTTAAAAATTCTGTGCGAAATTAATTAGTGATTAAATTAATATACCGAAAAAAAGTTGGTGGTGCTGAATCTCCGACCTATACAGGAATCAACCCTGTCTATGGAAATTGACCTCAAATGCGATAAGCGAAATTGGTAATTGTGGGATCGAGTGAGTAAGGAGTTTATGATAGTCAATGTTTGTTTTGAATTAAGTGATTTAAAAAAATCTCTCTGAGGAAAGGGGAATGGAAAAAAACTGCAACGGAATAATTCGATAAGATAGGCATTGCAGTACTAATTTGGATTCATACGGACTTGTAAATTGTTTGTATGATATTTTTTAGAAAATTTGACACAGAAAGATTGAGATATTTTATGAAAAATCCTTATGAAAAAGTTAAGATTATTTTAATGTACGTTTCTTTTAAGAGAATGTGGAAATCTGTTAATTTATGATGAGAGGCTTAGGCTAAAAAGAAGAAGGTTTTCAAGCAGCAGTTTTAATTTTCATATCTGTATGGTATCACTCATACTGTTTCATGACTTTCTTTTCCCAAGTAAAAAATTTATCGTATTATGAACTTTTTCTTTTTTTCTGGCTTTATTTGCAATAAAGAATATTCAGAAAGAAACAATAATTCTTGGTAATTGCTAAAGCAACAAACGCTTGCAAATTAACTTACCATACTGCAAATAAAATTATAATCAATGAATCTAGCAATGTTAAAATGAATAACGTTTAACAATTTTATTTAATCGCCGGGAACTCTTTTTCACTATTTACAATAGCTTTCTAACTGAAATAATGTAGATTGCAGATATTTGTATCTAGCGACAGAATGCAAACAAAATATCAAATAAATAAAAAAAATATCGATTCAATGAAAAAGTGATTACTTTTAGTTTAAATCAGTCTAATATTTTATTAGAGGGATTAATCACAAGGTGTTACATTTTTCTTACTAGGTATTAATTTCACTCCTCCTTAATTCATTAAAATAAAAAAAACTCTCACAAATTCTGCCATTTATTTATTATCTTCTTAAATGGAAACTTCTTTTCCAAAACCAAAAACTAATTTTCCTCTTGCTAGTAGCAGGGCTGCCATTTAGCTCCTTTGTCTATCAACGGATGGCTGCACATTTTTTGATATTAGAAAGCCAAATACACTCCTTGCAAAAATAAGTCGTTACTGCTCTCTCAAAAGGAATTATCAGACATACCCAACTGATAGTATTTAAATCCCCTGGAACACACTCGACGCTACAATGAACACAATCCCTAAAACAAACCCCCTTTTGTGCTTAATAAAGGACCTTTTCCTCTTCCAATATATTGTTCTGACTAATCCAAGATTGCCCGTTCCTTCAGCAGCTGCATCCCAGTCATTCAATTCTTACGAACTTGATAAAAGAGAAACTCCTCATCGGGGGGGGGGGCTCGCGCGCGGGGGGCTAGAGAGAGGGTTTACGCCATCCTCTCTAGGAACCGTTTCCTTCACGAAATAATAGTTGAAACTTTTCATTTGGAGGATTAAAGGCCAATGGTAAGGAGAACGCTGGAGGCAATTAATCCCAGTATGCGAGAGGACTTTTCTGTAGGTGTAGCCTCCTGCCTCTCTCCATCCCCATCCTCATCTTGAGCTTCTTATTCTCGCATTCTGGAGATTTGAGTACGGGGATAGGGAGGCAAGGGGATGGATGGGAAGTGAAGCTGCAGTGGAGCGCCTGCCGCTGCTGCAAACAATTAATATTCCGTCGTCAATATTTACTCTTCGTTTTAATTAATTCGCAAAAGTTTCTGATCTCCTGTTTCTCTCGCTCTCCTTTTGCGGAAAAGATAGACAGAGCAGGGAGAGAAGAACGATTGCATCATCCGTAAAAGGAGTCAAATATTGACACTCGCCTGGAGTCGGGGAGTTGCCTCCACCCTCCATCCTGCACGCCTCCCTCGCTGCCCTCCCCCTGCAAACCGAATGCACTGGGGACTGGAGAACAGTGAGGTATGTCCTTTTGGTCCATTAGGAACGTATTGTGTGGATTTCTACCTCATGAAAAATTTTGCTTGTTAGTGAAATCCTGTTATAAAAACCTCTAAAAATACAATAACAAAAAGTAGAAACAGTATTTGCCATATATAGTATTAATTTTGCATATTCTAGTTCTTTCATGCGGCAATCTCTCTCTAAACACTGAAATGATAAATTAGTACAGACACAGTATTATTAATATAAGTTATTAACACTGACTAACTAATTACGTATCGAAAAACTGTCAGACAGAATAGTTCATATTGTTAAATGAGTAACATAAGAGACAAAGGAAGAACTTTTGCAATTAGTTTGCTTAATGGATAGTAATTATGTCAAGAAGTGCTTTGTTGTTATGAAGATGTGCAAAACTTTCTCTTTATATTTTACACAATTTTATCCTTTATCGAAATTTCTACAAGCCACTGAGTTATGAACATGGGGTTCAGCAAAAATGAATACCTCAAATCTGAAATTATTTACGAACTAAAAATATCAGAAACTTACACTCTCTCGTATTTCATAAAGTAAAAAGAATGAAAAAAAAAGGCGAAATAGCATGCCAAAAATTATTGAAATCACTTTAAAAGTTTAAAAAAAATCGAACTCATTTAATGAATTACAGAAAATATCTAACAAATACCCTTTTACAGATTCTATAGCCAGACAACCAGATTAAAATATACAGAGTATCCAGTCTAATTCTTAGCCCAAAAGCTGATTTTTAAACCGCTATAGATAGACATGTACTTCCGATTCGTAAAATATTTTAATTGACGTAAAGAATAATATTTTACGTTGTTCGAATCAATAAATGCATTGTTTAAAAAATTACGAAGTCTAAATTTTTATATAGTCGCCAGGCTCTATTAGTCATATTTAGTAAAATATTTTTGATACTCGATATTTTAAACAACAAAAAACTCGTCCGGGACTAAAATTTACCGAGTCATTAAGCCTTGAATTTCATTATTTCATTTCATTTCAAGCCAATAAACGGTAGCATCGAGCAAGAACTGCCTGTTGATTGGCGGATATTCCTCAAAGTGGTCATTGAAACGGTCTAAAATAGTGATATTCAAACTTGGTTAGTTTTAGTCGCAGAAGAGTTCAACTTTTTTTTTTATTTAAAGTGTTGGCTTGTCAAAAATATTTTACGAAATTTAATTAATAGGACGGGGTATAAATTAATAGGACCGTATATAAATTCAGAATTTGAAATTTTTTCAGAATTACATGCATTGAATCAAACAACATGACATATCATTCTTTATGTCCGCATTTAAGCATATTTCAAACTGGAAGTACAGTACAATCCTGGTTAGCCGAACTAAAAGGTGGGGAGCCGTTTTGGATAACAATTTCTTAGGTTAAGTCATGAATATCTATTACTATTTTGAATCTAATTACAGTATGTAATTCTGAAATGTTCTAAGTGTAAAACGAATTCCTCTCTTTGTAGGATACAGTTATTAAAGTTAGGATTACATCTTTAGGTAGAGAGTTCACCCTTTTCTCTATTCATAGCCTAACACGCTCTCGCGTCAACGATTATTCCCGTTCAGTATAGTACGTATTTTTTGGATTTGTGACTTCAGAGGCATTTCGGATAACGTGGGTTTCGGTTAACCCGAGTTCAGTTAACCGGGGTTTTCTTGTATATGCCTATCTCTAACTTTCTAGAAATTAGCCATTCGGTCACTATTAGAGTGGACTACTTGTATGTGATAAGAATTATATGACAGTAATCTAAAAATACGATTTTACTTTCCTGAACAGCTAAATCCAAGCAAAGAATGTTAAGAAAATTAAAACTTTAAACAACATCGAGAATTTCAATTTGAAATATTATACATTTCTTTTTAAGATGCTCATTTTTATGAATTTTGAGACAAAAAATTTCTTTTCGTCAGGACCAGATTTCCCATAGGGATAACGGCAACCTAGACCAAAGCCTTGGGCGTAACAATAGGAGGGTTCAAATTTAAAAGAAATTATAATAAAATATTTAAAAATATCAGTTTTATTTTGTAAAGAAGATATAAAATATTGTTTTTAAGCACATCCAAACGCATAAAATAAACTGGCGGCACATTTACTTTGCCTATCTCTATAGTTGCGGTGAATGCACCAGGGAGGAGTGCGCAGAATTAAGTGCTTTGGCCTAGAGCGTAGAAATGTATAAATCCAGCACTGCTTTCGGCTGTCTTTTCTTAAATTTTTATTTGGTTCGGACAGATACATATAAGGTAATTTCTCTGAGAAAATTCTTGGTGAGCTCTATCAAATTTTAAACTCTCTTTATGTTCAGTTAAGAAATGGGTTCTAAAAATTGTTTCTTAAGATTGTCTTCCGACAAAATGGAGAGCTATCGAAAAAATATCCCAGTTTTATCTTATTTTTAATGATTATACAGATTAAAGGTTTTAATCTAAAGCTAGCAATGTGCGTCTGTAAAATCTATCTCGTGGTTTCAAACTGGATGCTATTGTAATAAATGAATTAAAATGTTACAATTCAACATCAAATATATATGTTACTAAATACATTTTCAGCTCTTTGTAATGTTTCATTCTCGCTTTTTTGACATCTTTATTTTGTGTCATTTTGTATTTTGAAATGTATCGGTCATTTATTAGAATATGACCAATGAGCTCACCTTAGTGACTTCTTTTAAGATGGAAAGGAATACTCTGTAGAAGTCTTTCAAGAGAAACTTGCGTTATACATAAGAGATAGTTCATGGAAATAAGATCACGCAGTTTCTTCTAAAACATTTAATCATTATAGGTATTTTAAATGGAAGTTTATTAAAAGGCAACCTGCGAAATTTGGGCTCAAAGCCTGATATTTGACACTAAAGCCTACTAGACTATATTTATTATTTGTTTCATTTGCAAAGGTAGATAATTAACTTAGAATTAGAGATATAATACACAGACTTAATAATCTGAAAGTAAATATTAATGATATGGCTGCATAGTAATTCTGAGTAAATACTTCAGCACAACCATGTTATTTCTTCTTTAGTTGTATATTTTAACTAGTCACCATATTATCATTACTTAGAATCAGATTTAAAAGGTGTTTAATTTAATGCTTCAGAACCATAAGTGAATTTTCTAGAACAAACATATAAAAATTCTTTGTTCTGTTGTTGAAAATTTATACTCCAATTTGATAGTTAATTGCTTGCCAACGTCCGGAGTTAGAATATCATGCTGTTCACTCCAAGAACATCGTATTCTTCCAAGCATCGTATTTAACAGATTTCAAATACTCATATTCCATGTTGCGAAGTGGCATTCATCTAGCCAATAACTAACAACTTAGTTACAGTCTTTGTTATACTGTTATCAAAATAATTTTATTTCTTATTTATACTAATATATATGAATAAATGAATTTATTTACAGAAGAGGCAAGCGCAATTTCTTCGAGGGCAGATATAAGGGAAAACACTGGTTAATTTCATTTTAGAGAAATTAGGGTAACCATATTGAATCACGCCCTCCCAAATTGCGTATATGCAACGAACTGCGATGGCCATCTGACACATATCATACGCTCTGCCATGGTGCCCCCTGTTAATTAGGGCCCATAACACAACATCTTATTCAAAGAGTTCATCCACCAAAGGAGTCAAAATCTTCAGAATATAAATACTCTGGAGATATCCGATAGCCAATTTCTTTAGCTGTATCGAGAGATGAACAGGTACTGAATAATTAGATAATGCACAGTTAGATGTAAGATGACATCCCCAATCACGTTTATAAAGTGACTGTGACATCGCATGAATTTACTGTTTTCATGTTTTTATGACGATTCCTTGCTTGGAGTAGAGTAGTAAGGACAAAAATTACCTAATATTCTTAAAAGAGCTGATATTTAATCAGAAATATTTTTTTAACTCATGAAACTATTAGAATGGATAACAATTTTATAAATGTCTTTCTTCATGAAATTAAAATTATTTCGAAAAAAAGTATAATTTTCTTGCAACACTTAAAGTTCAAACAGGAGAGCAATAAAATCTTAAGATCCCTGTTGGACTTTACTAAAATTACTGTAGCAACAAGATGTGAGCGTAAGGTGTTGCTTTCAAATAGGGATAATACAGAATTGATTTTCCTGGAAAGATGTGGAGTTTTTTTACGTGAGATAAATATTTTCTTTTCATTCCAATAAATACTAGAAAGTTTAGCTGATTTTATCAAAAAATAAATAACCCACACCGTTGATTATTATAACATAAATATTTAAGTCATCCATTCATATTCATGATATCTAATCAAATTTTAATTTATGTAACTGCAATATCTTCTGATACATTGTAAAAATTTCCCTTAAAATAATCAATCAAGTTAATAATATTGAAATTTCTCTTATCTCACCGCAGCCATTCTCATCTCATTTCTTAGCCAATCAAAAGAAATTACAAAAGTCCTAAATACATCATTCAAAAAGCACCAAATCCCATAAACCACCCCCCTCCTTTCTTCCCAGAAGAAAACCCCTCATCCGTTTTCCTTTTTAATTCACAGGAGGAAAAGCGAAGAAGCATAATTAAACGCGAGTCTTCCTCTTTATTATTACACTTCACCCTTTCCCTTCCCCCCGAGTGATTCCATTTCTTTTTCTCTTTCTTCTTCACCTTTTCTTTTCTTTGCACACATTCTCACTCTCCTTCCATCTTAATGCCGAATAAATTGCGCGTTAAAAAGTCTCACTCCCGCCATTAAACAATAACATAACAAACAGAAATCCCCAGTCGGCTAGACCACTTTCCCGCGGAGTGGGCAGGAGGATTGAGTAGGGCGAAACGGGGGGTTCTGCGACGGATGGAGCAAACGATAGAGCGCGCTTCGCCGGGCACCTAATGAAATGGGTATTTACTGATCACTTTTCCAATTGGCTGCCATTGGGGTGATAATGGCTGCCCTTTAAAGTCATTTTCTGCTCGGCTGGTGCCCGGGTCCGAAATTAAAATCGAATCACGCCGTCTCTCTGTTGACGCAAGGGGGAGCTCTCGCGGCGCCCGAGGCGAGTTTTCGGCCTTTATTGAAAGCGATGGCGAGAGGGGACGAGCGCCAAATGGAGCGACATACACCGGCATTCGGATCTAATGGAAAAGAAGGGTGACATCCACGCAAATGGGCGCACCCCCTCTTTCGAATGCGGAGAAGAAACAGGTCGTCGCCGTGGCGCAAGCGAGCTACAAATCTCTTCGAATAATGTTTAAAGGCAGGACTTTTTATACTCGAGACGGTTTATCAACTTCAAAAGATTTACACGACCCCATCTATGCATGGCGCATTTTTCCGCCAACCCGAATGCATATATAAGGAAGAAAATAAAATGGATGAATGAAATGCTAATTAATAATTAAAGAAAAGATTATTTTTAAAACATATATAATTGCAAAATTTTGCACAAAATGATTTAAATAAATATGACTTTCAAAATTTTTTTGCTGTTAGTATTGTCGATTCTGACAGAAGAACTTGATAGTTTCGGGTCTCCGACTTGGGGTCGCGTTCCACAGTTTGACAATCATTGATTAGGTGAAAAAAAAGTATGATATTTAGCTTTAATTAAGATTTCATATTATTGTTCGGAGTGTATTTTTTAAATAAAATGTAGGAGTTTAATTAACGACAAGGAAACAGGTATTTAAGATGATTTTCCGTGAGTTGTATTAGTATTTGAGACTCAATCTGACATGTCAGTTTTTACATTGATAAAGCCCTTTCAATGAACTTAATTGAGTTTTTTCCCATTTCCAATGAATTTAGTTAAATTTAAATAATTAATATCAAATACCATATATGTTATTTTATGTATACATGGATATCCTTTGTGAATGCCCCAATTTTAACTCTCTACGGTTACGTTACTTTCAATCCAGTGCTATTTCCTTAACCGATTTACTTGGAAAGACTCCTCATGTTCACCTTTTACCTTTTTTAAAATCAATTGGCTTTTATCCTCTCATTTAAGCACTTTTCCCATTTTTTAATATTTACACTATTTTTATATACATTAGTTCCACATTTTTATCTTGCCCTAATTTTTACATAGTTTAGCACAAACCTAAACAAATGTTTGGCGCAGCTTGGCCAATTCTCGCCCTTGTGCCATAAAACCCCAATCAATCAATCATGTATACATGGAGTGAAAGCCTGAAAGAGCAATATCTACTGCTGACCATGAATGTCATCACTTAAAACCATGGTCTGTGGAACAACAATATTTGAAAAAGAGAAAGATCCTTCTTTTTTTTGGTTGTTGGAAAATAAATCTTCCGATCGAACATCGGATATGAGTGGATCAGGAATAAAAGATCAATGATTGTGTTTAGATTAGAAATAATTTATTATGTCAGTTTAGAACACTGATAACAAAATCTGTCAGTAATTCAGTAGGATATATCTGAATTTAAATTTTTGAAAATCAGGCTAACTGGATTATTAATCATAATAAACATGGTATTGAAGAAACATTTAAAGATAGTACAAATAGTTTTCAGTTTATATAAGGTGTTCAGATACTCTAGTGGCAAATTTTGAAGATTGTTGATAGACATAAAGAGGATCAGCAATTATAATCGAACATGGTACCGCTAGCGAAGTTTAGTCGATAAAAACAGCTAAATTACGTATGTTATAAACATCCACAAAATTCAAAACTGCTTAGAGGATCATTAAGATATGATTTAAAAATGCATTTAAACTTATTTCCATTGAAACTAAATAATAAAAAAAAACATGTTGAGTGGGCAACACCAGCTTGCTATCAAGACGTGCACTTTTGCGGAAATCATGGCTTTGTCAACTTAAACAATTGGGATTCGTATTACAAAATTATGTTTTCGAGGTTTTCAACTACAAAACGTAGTTTGCAACTCCATGTTACATTACGATTGTTTCTCTGAATGTCTAGAAACATTTCTCTGACTTTGTGACCGGAGTGCATGAATATCCTGTTCATTTATTTATGTTTGAATTTCTTTTGAAAGCGACGACATGCTACGCACTAATTTTGTTATTTGTAAAATAAATGCAACTTTAATTGACTTTCCAACTTTAGAACTTTCACGCAAAGGTATTTCAGCCTAGAATTCAAGATTGAAATAATGATGATTTCCATGTTCGAGATGGTTAAATGTTAGATTGTTATTGGTTTTTAATAAAGCAAGAATTCTACCATGAGTCTTATAGCCCAAGGAAATTTCCATTGTTCTAGAAGTTCAACATGATACGAATCGTTAACTGATACAGAAAGCTTTATCAGGAAAAATATATGATATTGCGTGGGGGGAAACTCTTGTATAATGCACTATTTTCAGCATTAGAGATACATTTAATTCTTTATATGGAGAGCTGACTACAGTGGTGAGAGATGAAAATCACATAAAGAGAGAAAGCTGCCCTAGGTAATGCGACTAATTTTAAAGAGTCAAGGATTCGAAGATAAGTACACCAAGAAACACCATGAAGGATGATGAAAGATTATCCAAAATGGCGAGTACCAAGCACGTGTAATTCTTAAAGGCCCAGTATTTCCTTTAATTAGCATACCCAAGTTTTTCTTCTAAGATCTGAAGGACTAATGACTGAAGCTCTAATGCCTGTTGTTCCCAATAGAATACATAGTGAAAATTTTATTAAATCAATTTACAACATATAGATGGCAGTCGGAGTCCTGATAAAAATTAAAATGAATTGATGTTTTTCACTTTAGTTTGCATATTTTTTGCTTTGTTTGTATGCTTGAGAATACCATATTTTATTCTATAATGTTGAAGAAAATTTCTTATTTGTATTATTAGTAATTAAAATTAATCTAAGTTAATATTATAGAATTATAAATTAATCTAGTTTAATATTATAGAATTTTATGAAGGAAATTTTTTTCTGAAATAAATCCCAGTGTTGTTGATTGGTAACAAATTGATTTTTAGCCATAAACCATACTTAAAACAAAAGAGATTTTTAAAGTATTCCCCCCCCCCATGTTTTATTCAAAAAATGACAGTCAAAAAACATTTTAAAATGAATTTTTTAAAAATTTGGCTTTTAAACGTTAAGAATGAAGTCAATTCATGTGACGTCACAGTAACGTGATAAATGTAATTGTGCGTGGCAACTAATATGTAACTGCAAGACGACATATGGTATACAGAGTCGTCATGACCATTTTCCTCTTGCAAGATGTCTGATGGAATCCAAAATTAAATTGGCGCTACAGATTTGAAGTGTTTCTCATGAATTGATTCCATTCACCAGAAACTCATGTGTTTGGGAAGCAACAGTCTCGAAAGTCTAAAAATGTTATTAATATTTTCCTTTATTGCATTAGTTTTGGGATTGTGAAACTTTCATTTAAGAATTGGGTAGTGAATGAATTCGTCTGAAGTAAATATCTTCCAAAATTTGCTTTAATTCTTACCAGCATGATTTGTTTTTAAAATTAGAGATTATTTATCAGTTTTATTTGCTTCATTCTGTTACCTTCTGCCTTAAAGACTTTCACATTTTTATTTATTTTTGTCTATTCCAGATTTTAGAACTAGGCTGCTTTCAATAGATTAGTTGTTTAATTAGTTTACCTTTTTCATAATCATAACTTCTTTAGGCCAGAATTATTCTTTAGACCATATTAGGCAAACAGGGAGATCTTGGCTCTAAAACTATGAAGGAAGTTTCTGAAATCTGTAAAGGCATGAACAAATATATTGGATTTCATCAATTATTATTTTTTCATGGCATTTGATATAGTATCGCGTATTTATAATAACTGATAGTGATAAGTATTTAGTTCTTTAACCCTTTAACTACGGATACTTCCTAATATATGTGGTTTATAAACCACATCCGCAGTTAAAGTGTTAAATATATTGTGGCAGTTTATATGGATTTTATTATTTAATTTTCTTTAATATGCACTAAAATATTTCTCTGATAAAAAAATGTAACTATAAGGAAACAGCCCTTTCTTAAAATAGTTATATGTTTATACCAAACACTTAACTTTTTTTAGATATCTCATAACATAAATTGCTTAAACTTTTGGTATAAACTGGAAAAAAGTATTTTTTTCTCAGTTTGAAGCACCCTTATTATCCGAAGTCCTGACTAAAGCCTGTTGTATCCAGCCATTAATTTGCCATTTTTTTTTAAGGGATAATTCTTAAAAGAAGAAAGTTGGATATTTTTCCTGTTGAAAGCAACACAATATGACAGCAGGGAAAAGTTTTAAAAAGGATTATCAATTGGATAATTTTCTGATCATCATACACCAACCCAAATATTGGTTGACATTTGTTTTCGTTTTTTAAGTTGGTTACCATTTTGTACAAACGTATCTAATAATTAAAAAAAACATCCATAAAATAAAAGTTTTTATGTTATATTTTCAAGATAATGTGATGAATTAAAATGTAATTATGTATCAAATATACTGTATGCATTTCAAGTATGTCAATGCATTCTTTCACAGTTGACACGTCCTTGCTTTTGTGTGGCATGGAATTCAGGAAATAAGATGTCATCCGGAATGCTCTCTTCCTAATCAAAACAGCCAGGGAAAATCCCATTATACATTTCTTATATTCGAAACAAGATATTTATCTGTTAAATATAACTTTAGCTGTGAAACCATATCGATTGTCAAAGTAATCAGAACAAACTAGTAGAAACCTTAAATAATATATAAGTTTTAAAAACGTATGCATCGGAGTATATTTAACTATTAAAAATATTAAAGGGGTAGATTCATAACAGACTGATTACAGATTCTATATAACAAATCTGTAATTAATTAAGTTTTTATCAGACTTAGAAAAATGCATGAATATTTTTATTTTGTTACTTTAGTGTTATTCGTTCAATTCCTTATTAAAAATGGTCAAGCGAATTCAGAAGTATGTAAGAAAATATAAAAAAAGAAATAATAGAATTTGATTACATTACAGTTCAACAATGTTATTGCGTCAATTTTAAATTTTAGCTCGACTTGAAAATCGGAATCAAAATATTTATTGTTCTGCCATCGACAATCGATGCTTACTTCGACCTTACCTTATTTTATTTTCTTGTCAACACTAAACAGCTAGTAGTTTAATCCATTAGTAAATTTTCCTTGAAGGTTTCATTTTAATTACATTTCCGCAGAAGAAAAATTGATTTCAATTGTCTTTTTTACTTACAAACTGAAATTCCCCCATTTAAACCCCTTAAGAAATTTCATTGGAATTTTCTGATCGGCCCCGCATTTTCGTTGTATCCACCTCACCAAGCAAATTCCTCCGTCTGCGAGCACAGTCTCGCAGACAAGGGCGGGTGAAAAGAGGAATAGAAAGAAAGTGGAAGCGAGGCCCGGGCCTCGAAGACACCGCGCCGGGGTCCTAATGGCCCGGGCCGCCATCCCTCGTTTGTCTCGACAGTCGTTGACGAGCGACCGAAAGTGACTCGCCGCCCCGGTTGATGAGAATGGGACGCGACACATTAGAGTTTTCCTCAATTTCCTCTCAACCGTGTAAAAGTTCGGAGGCCGCCCTAAGTGACGCGAAATTAGTATACGGCAGAAAAGCATATTTTATCCGGTGCAGCAGGCTAGGTGGGTCATTAGGTGCCGGTCGCCGCAAATAGACTGGGTAATGCACTTTTAAGCTCGCCCCCTCCCCTCTATGGCTCTCACCCTTTCCAAATGTTGCCGATAATTTTCAACCGCGAACGAAGCAAAGCTGTTTAGGTAAATAAATCTCGAGTACTTTAAGTAAGGTAAGTCTTTGCTCAGCATGAGAGATTTTAAGGATGCAACAGTTTTAAATGAGAAAACTAGACAGATCATCATTGCCAAAGCACAGAATCTACCCTTTTTTTTTTGTAAAAGTTATATATTTTGTGGCTTACTATTACTGTTGTTGCTTTTTCAGTACATCTGCTTTCTATAATAAGGTTGTCTGGTTCCTAATTTAGTTTACCATTTAACTACTCATCACTTCACCTCTTCAGACCGGAGAGAAACTGAATTGTAAATATTCCGTTAATCCTTCTCGAAGTTGATTCTAAATATATCAGAATGTAATAAAACGTAATGTTAAAAAGGTATTTTCACATTTTTTGGGGGGAGGGGGATTAATGTCATATATTGGAGATATTTCGATGTACGCTGGCGTAAATAACAAAAAAAATAATTTAATTTATTTCTTCATAATTATTTAAAAATTTAGAATCATTTCAATTAACGTAGTGGAAATTCTAAAAGTGTTATTTAGCATTTTTCACCAGCGTTTTCAGGAAAGAGGAGGTTAAGAGTAATAAACAAGAAATTACTAAAAGCGCTTGCAGACTGTTGCTTCTTAAAAACTTGAGATTTTTAATAGCGTTCAAACAAATATGGGTATCCTAAAAGATATTGCATTGGAAGGGGAAAACTTCCGTCAAGCTATTTATGTAAGATTTTGAATCATTTGATCCTTTAATACTTCTACTAACATTAAGGGGAAAGAATAATAGTAACCTTATATTGAAGTAAACTCGCATAAAAACTGTTACTAAAAGACATTCTTAATAATCTAACTAATAAAACAAGGAAAATTGTCCCCTCCCAATTTTCTCATATACTTTTGCAATACGGCCCATTTAGTATTTAATTTCGTATAAAATGAAAGAGAATCAGGCATGTAATTTGGACCTCTTTCTGTTAAGCGGTAGGGACCTAAATTTGACATAGTTCTAAATTTTGGTGCCATATTTTGTCACGCCTAATTTTATTTATCTCACTTTTTGTTCTTTTGATCTATCGAGTTCACATACATATGGACAGAAAAGAAGGTGGAGGCTTTAGTCTAGTAGGACTCCATTTTTTTCCCTTTTGTCTTGACCGAATCAGATCGGCAATAGTTTAGTCCATCTTTTGATGGCAATTTTCCTTTGTTTTTTGAAGCGGATTAAAAAGAACTTTGGAATGGATAGGGTATAATAGCCTTTGCAGCTGAAAATCCTATAAACTCCTTTAATCAATTAATCAATCAATGAAATATAGAGACAGACAACCCGCTCACGGACACGTTCAAAATCAGACACAGACCTACAGTTTTGATGTAAAGATTATAAGCTAAAATTAATCTATTGATTCAGATGCGTCTTAGCAATTAATCGATATTGCAAAATAGGAAGTCACATGATTAAAATTATGCGATTTCTGTCAACGATTTTACTTACTAATTCTAAATTAAATGTTACCACGGTAACTGTGGAATAGCTTGTGCATTTCTATTTTTAAATTTTTGACCACCTACAAAACATATTCTTTCTTAACAGAGTCCTTTTTTTCTTCCCGCATCTTTTTCATAATTATTATTTTATATCATATTAAAAGAGCTTCCAGATAAATTGAAATTCCCGTGCAATTTTTTTCTTTCAAGAGTCCGTGTTTTGTAACCATTTATGAATACTACATCTTTATTAAGCTAACACATGTAGCAAATTATGATTACACTATACTTCAGAAACACAACGATTAAAAATAGACTGAAAGTAAAAGAGCTTTTATTTAAAGGAAATCTTAACTGTACAGCACTTTATATTGACTGCAAATTGGTTCTTTTGAACAAAGGCTTTATTTAAAACACAAAAAGCTCTACATCAGGGAATATAAATACAAATCTGCTGAAATGATTGTTCATCCCCTGTCATTCTGATGAGTCAATTCATCGTTGAAGTAATCCTCGAATCATTTCGTTCCGAACATTCTTTCTATTAACTGCCGGCTCCCCCCAAGTATGAAATTGTATGTTTACCCATTTAGTCACCGAATTCCAAATTAAGCTATTGAAGGGATTTTCCAGCATTAGTTTCTCCCTCAAAAGCGACCGTCATTTAATTTTTTTCCCTCTCTCACCGCCATACTATCCACTTGGCAATATCTCCAGATGCGTTAGCTCTCTAAAAGCAAGTCACGCGGGCCCACTTTGTCTCTTTAATCTGATTAACCACTTGTCAGGCCTGGCCGGAGTATCTCTCCCACACTACTTAACACGCTCTTTGTCTCTTTTGCAGACCCCCTCTCTCTTTTGGAGAGAGGAAGGGAAGCGGACGGACGGACTCATTTCAATTTCGATTCAGGAGTGAGTTGGATCCGGGCCCGGAAATCCGCCCCGATGCATCACGTGACGGCCCCGCAGCGTGCACGTGACCCGAGACTTTTGTGCGAAGCCTCCCCTGAGCTGGTTTGCGCCGCCGGCATGAGAGGATATTGAGTAGGTCGATTTCCAGTTTAATAATGGGGGATTACCGCAAAGCCTACATTACAGGGAGCCATACGAGATGCTGCCAATAGATCAATACGTGAATGCAGTAGCTGCTGGCTTAAAGGGTTAGAAAGCTGTGATTTCTGTTTAGCAATTTAATTTGTGAGATAGTTTTCATTCCTAACCAAAAAATGTTTTAAACTCAATTATTGGGAGCTTCCGTCTGGACAAATTCGTCATTTCCACGAAACTTCTTTGAGCTAAAAGTGCATTTCAACACAATTTTATCACTACGACATAACAAAAAGCATGTTTCATACATAAAATATTGAAAATTGAGAGGTTTTCTGATAAGTAAATAATCGTCATATGGGTTCTGACGAAATTAACCATTGTTACCGGAGAGCAATCTTTCCTATTATGGTCAATGGTTGGTTGACTGGCTTGTTAGACTAACATTCCATTTTGAAACCATTCGAGGGATGCTTGAAATACACCACATAATTTTGAATGGTGGTCATATGACGAGAACAAAACATAAGGCGACACACACACCCTCTCTAGACTTCCGCGTAATACTAGCAGGAGGACATTCGCCCCTGATTGATTTAATGCGTGTCAATGTGTTAATGTGTCTCATATACGCCACTGACCCTTTAACATTTTTCAGTTCATTACACGTTTCGTTTTGAAGATTACTAAATTTATTTCAAGAATGAGTATTAGACATGTAGCTGATCATAAATATATAAAAGAAAAAAAAACTGGCATTTTTTATTTTTAAGAAATTTATGGTTTCACAGAGAAAACAATAAACGGTAACGGGCTATTTTTCCTCCGAATAAGTTATCATCGAAATACAATTTAAATTATGTATTTAATTTATAAGTAAAGAGAGTATTCAATATATTCAACTTTCGAAAAATTCAATTTTACTTTCGAAGATTGAAGTTTTAAGAATATCAATTTGAGCAAGACCCTCATCATTTTGTTTCTCTTAGAGATCAAAAGCAATTTAGCTCTTGCATTGTCAATATCTTTGTAATATTAGCGGTATTGAACTGGAATTTTTATATAAGTTGGACTATATACCTTGCTCTTAAGTTATAAAGAAAAATTACGCTACATTTTGCCCATGCGCAGTAAAAAAATGTTCAATGTGTGGTTTCACTGCGAAACCAATGAAAGTTAAAGGGTTGAGTAGAATCAGGTCTTGAACTCCCGGCTCTCCGGTCCCGAAACTGAGACACTGATCTCAAGCCATTACGGACAGTTTCATATTCAGTATGTGGTGGTGATAGTCTAAAAGTCCTGTATTGAGGGCCACTATTTGAAAACAAATTCCACAGAAAAGATGTCATGTTGGTCTGATGCCAGTAAAATTTGTTGTTTAAAGTCAGTCAATCTCACTTTGATATGATTCGGAAACTTGAAAAATTTAATGACAGGTAAGAAGTCGCTCTTATCAATTAACCACGGTTCAAAATCGGGAATGCTTCTCTTAGAAGTTAAAATTGGACGTTAATGTCAAATCAAGCTACTCTTTGGAGATCGTTTAAAGCCTTGGTTTATTTGATTTTATTCACGTATGTGCGTTCATGAACCCATTTTCTCATGAAATCTTAATTTTTAATATGAGTCAAAGGAGCACGTTTAAAAGTGTTCCTCTATTCTAAAAATAAGTAAAATGGTTATTGTGTACTTTGCAAGCTGTAAAGCAAAATGAATAACTGCACTTCACCCATTTTCGTATCCACATTAACTGGATTTACATCCTTAGTCATGTCAAGTTTTTAAGATGACAGGAGTTTTTCTCATTTATAGATTTAAAGATGTTTCTTTTTTTCCTTAAACTGTGCGCGCGCGCGCTTCTAAAAGATAATATTCGTTGCACAAATGCACCTTCTTTCATTTTGCAAATAGTGGCCTTAAATACAAAGGATTAATCAACGTTTTCTTTCAGCATTTTGGCAATTTGAACAATTAAACGCGTTCCAACCGCGGCATTATTACAATACCCTCTTCAAGAGGGGAGAAAAAGCAATACACTTGAGGGAAAAGAAAGTTATAATTGTTTGTTGTCAAATAAATCAAGTTAAATTCATATTTTCTCTTGTCGGCTATACATATCGGGGTAGAATACATTAAATAAAACTGTCATGATCATTAAAATAAATATTTACGCGCATATCGAGAATATTAATATGTGAATTTAAAAATAAGAAAGAAATCGCAATAAAATATTTTGACGTAAACTTGCGTCTCTCCATGGTGGTCTAATGATGTGTCAGGAAATGAACAAATTATGAAGCTTTTCGTAGTATTTTTAAACGCTTATAGCTCCGCAACCAAATAACATATAGTTTCATTTAACAGAGAAAGGTTGACATTGAAGATTGCAAAAAGAATTTTAGAATTTGGAATTACAGTTTAGTCACAGTCGAGTTGCAACGTTGTTGAAAATCACGGAGAATTTTACATAGATAGAGTCGCATAGTCACACTAGACTAATAGTCACTAGTAGACTATAGAGTTAATAGTCACTTACAGCTACTTTAGTCACAGAAAGTAACAGTTGAGCAAGATAAGTAAGTCTACACCCCTCAATCCCACCGGCCGTTTCTCAGAGACAGTATTAAGAAGTTTTCTAAAATAGTGGTATTGTGATAATGGTGATTGATACATTGATCATTTGGCCATTTCCAACATTTGAAATATTTTAAACAATTGAAATAATGAACGTTGTTGCATTCAGTTTTCTCAAAACTGTGTTTCTGTATTCGAGAGTTTATTATTTTTATTTTGAACCTGTATTTATGAATATTAATCCTATTAGTAATTCATTTTTAATTTTATATGCTGATTCCTTTTATATATATATTTTCTTGTTAAAAGTCCTTTTTCTCTGTCCTTGATTATTTGTTCAACTATATCTATTATAGAAGAAATCAAATCATTAATAACTACTTTTAGGCTTAATTTTCTTGTAGACATGAATTTTGTCGTAAGTATTCATTATAAAAAATAAATAGTTTGACTGATATTTTAATGTCATCGATTATTTATTTAGTTCTTATATTCATAATTTATGTCAATTTAGTATCCACAGTGCATTTGTATTGAAATTGTTCAATTTTATTGAAGGAGACTCAGAGAGACGTAAATATTATTAAATATTTCCTTTATTTGTTTCATATTGAGCGTTTTAAATCGCGTTATTTAAACTTTGAAAAACAGAAAATGAATCTGACTGTTTTGTAGCGCCATCTATTGGCAGACAATGGAACTTCAAACCCAGGGTTAGATGTACAAGTAGCGAACGGTTAAATGGAGTTCTCTTTACATCCCTAAAGGAAAAGGATGCATTCGACTTGCATATATCTTATTTCTTAAAAGTAATTAGTTCTTAGAAAAGAAAACGATCTCAGAGACTTCGAAATTTTTGCCCTGAAATGCTGCTAAATGATTTTTTTTTATTATTATAATGAAATTCATGCTCGGAAATTATTATTACATCATTTGCAAAATTTCAAAGTCTTTATCTTGTAGAAAGATTTCTACGATTAAAGTGCAGAGGCAAAAGCTATAAATTTAATTCGAGAAACATTTGCTTATGATATCTATTTTCAAACACTGAAAGTACTTTTAATACAGTGGATATTTATTTTCGGTCTATTTTTTCAACTAACTTAGTTCAACAAAAGTTAATTCTAATTACTAAGGGACTGATATGTGAATCAGAAACTGCATCAAAAAGTTAAAAGCTAATGCATTTTACATAACCTTTTGTATTCTTGAATTAATTTCTTAGCGATTAATATTTAGCATTCATTAATTGAATAGTATGGATTATGGAAAAAATAATTACATTGTTTTAAAGGAGTTGTGGACTATTTTTTTTGTTTGTATCTGCAGAAGTAACAGCGTTCCAGATTTCCAACAACTACGAAAATATTCTTTCGATTTTATCTAGATATGAAGCAATTTTTCTAGATATGATGTCTATCATGATCTTTTCTATTCAATACCATGTTGTAATTGTATCGGAAATTCATAGAAAAAGTTTTTTAAATCTATTGGATTGTGTTTCAAATAATTATTTGTGCATTCATTCGTGTTTTTCTTCAACTTCTGTAAAACGATAAATAAATAAAAAATATGCAACTCAGTTTTCTCAACTAATGTAAGTAACATGTCGGTATAAATCTTATTACAAAATTATGAATGCTCGAAGGCATTTTTTCAATATCTATTCCGTTTTCATAGCAGAACATATAAGTCTTTCCCATGTTTTAAATGAAAAGAAAATATCAGTTTTCAATACGTTCTCATGCAATGAAAATGAATATTTATATGTGTTCTAAAATATTCAAGAAGAAAATTTCATGGCATATTCATGAAGTTCTGAGTTTTATTATAAAAAATGCATGGCTTTCATGGTTAGGCGAATAAGGATCAAGATATAAACCGTAAAAAAAATTGGAAAATAGATGTAAAAAAAATCCTTTAGTCGAGTATAATAATAGACTTCTTAATTGAAGTTCTCTTCTTTTATAAAAGACTCGATACCAGAAATTAATTTTCCCGGCATTTCATTAATATTTGGAAAAGGTATAATTAAAACTAATAAAATGATGATCGATAATAAGTAGACAGATGTGAACTATGAAAATGCATGAGAAACAACCTCATATTTTACTTGTTTGCAAAACAATCTACTTCAACAATCCGAGCAAAGAACAACTTGTAATTCATATATTCGATTTAAGCGTTGACATTTTTTTCAGCTATTTAGTTGCTTAAACACGCCATAGCCGCTGCGGCCTGGTGATAAGGTCTCTGGTTCGAGCCTGGAAGGTTCTAGGTTCCAAACCCGATTCCGCTGAAGATCCGCCGTGTTTGGGGCCTGTTGCACGACAAATCATGTGTAGTGGTAAAACGTCCTTCCGTTGATGTAGTGCGGAGGTTTGGAGAAAGGGTGCCAGCTCAGGTGTTATCTGATCGTGGTCAAACTTACAAGGTTCGTCCCAAAAATAGCCCTCGTGTTGCTTCAAAACAGGTCGTTAGTATAAATAACCAAATTAAATTACTTATTTACTGGATTGTCTAGGTTATTTATGCACAAAAATTTTCCGATGTCTTTGATACAGCTTTCATAGTAATGAAAGATAAGTTCAAATATTATTTTAACAGATGAAAATGGTCATCTTTTAGAGCAAAAATATGAAGGGGGACATTTGATTGTCTCCTCTTAGAATCTTTACTACCAAACATAAAAAGACTTTTATTTCTTACTGCGTCTGTTCATAAATTAGATGTTTAGAACGATAAAAATTTCTGAACGATTCCATTACGATGACTTCCAGCAAAAAATTAAATATATCTTACTTAAAATGTTACAAATCCCATTATACTCAAAACAAATTTTAAAATTATTGAAAAAAAACTCTTCTTTGTTAAAAAGTTATTTTTCTATATTATGTAACTATTCATCTTTGGCAATCAGCTTGTTCTCCAGGATTAATGATTGAGATTAATTTCAGTTGAATCTCTTATGCAAAGTTTGATATTCAAAGTTTCTTTAACAAAGTATTTTCGAACTTCAAATTACGACAGACTTTTAAACCTTGTTATTTTAGTAGTCCTGCACCTGTACTCTTTATTGTGTACATGAACGTGCCCAATGGAATCGAGTCACATGACGTAACTATTCTTATCATCTAACATTTAATTGCAAGTTCTCAGCGCTATTCCACTTTCTTATTCCTCATGCAAAATATACAATTAATTCAAACAATATAATAGTTCAACAGCATGTTAGCTGGATTAAAACATGCTGATAATCTATTTATCTATATATAAAACTCAACGTATGTGTGTATATGTATTTGTTCCAGCATCACTTCCGAAGGGCTAATCCAATTTTGATGAAACTTGGTACACATGTTCCTCATTACCCGACTTGAAGTACTGCAGGGGTAAATAAGCCCTAGCCCAGTCCCTCGGGCAGGTTGGGAAAAAGTCTCCGAAATACTACATGTTATTAATAGGCCGTTTGACGATTGCGGCGGCTTGGACGATTTTGATGAAATTTGGTGCACACACTTCTATTTAGTCAACTAAAAATACTATTGGGGTAAATAAACACTAATCCAATCCGTCAGGATTGTGTGGGGCAAAACCTTTAAAATACATTTAATAAATGGGCGGATTGGCATGAAATTTGATATAGCTGGCACAATTTTGATGATACTGGGCACATATATTCCTCATAGGCTGACTAAAAGTAGTGTATGGATAAATAAATGCTAATCCAATTCCTCAGAGAAAGTTGGGGGGGGGGAATCTTCAAAATACATGTAAACTCTTGGGACGATTATGGCTAGGGCGATTTAGATGAAATTCGGTAGTGTCTCGGTGGCTGTTTAAAAATACTCGATGGGTAAATAAACGCTAACCCAATCCGTGAAGGTAGGGTGTGGTTAAGTCTTTCAAATGCATATAACAAATTGGCCGAATCACATAAAAACTTATCCGGCTGGGGAATTTTGATGATACAGTGTCTAACTAAAAGTAGTATATGGATAAATAGATGCTAATTCAATTCTTTGGAGTGGGGGGAAGGGACAAAATCGTCAAAATACATGTAAATCCTTCAGCTTATTGACATGCTACTGGATATGGCTAGAACTATGATATGAGTAGGGCGGTTTGATTAATTTTGGCCCATATACTTCTAATCAGCCAATTAAAAATATTGTAGGGGTAAATAAACGCCAACCTAATCTCTGAGGTCAGGATGAACCAAAGTCGGTTAAATGCATTCAGCAAATTTGATACGGCTGGAGGAATTTGATGAAACGTGATACACATGTTCCTCATAGGCAAAATAAAAGCAATTTAGGGGTACATAAATACTCATCCAAAACCTCGGGTAGGGTGGAGCAAAGACGTAGGCCGATTGTCCCGAAACTCAATGCTGCTGCAGCGATTTCTATGAAACTTGGTAAGCATGTTCCTTATTAACCAACAAGAAGTACTCTTGGAGTAAATAAGCCCTAACCCAATCCTTCAGTGTATGTTGGGGCAATGTCTCCGAAATACACGTAAAAAAATGGACTGATCGAAATGAAACTTAATTCGTAGATTTAAATAATGTCGAACTAAAAATATGGACGCTTTAAGT